>DWAE01000051.1:0-25416 GCA_018237945.1 Heliconius sapho
TGTCCGTGGTCGTTGCGTGTGTCGCGCTGGCTGGCGCGGCGCTGCCTGTACGGAACGTGACGCCCGTGTCCAAAGATGCTTGCCTGCCTGTTCTCAAAGAGGAGTGTACGACTTAGATGCAGGGAGATGCGTTTGTGATCCATTGTATACGGGCGATGATTGCTCACAAGGTACACATATTTTACAATTTTGGTTTATTAATTTTTAAATTATAAATATATTAAGTATATATATTTTCTCAGTGGTCTGCTCCTTGGATTGCGGACCTCATGGTGTATGCGCCGAAGGAGTATGCCGGTGCGATGATGGTTGGACGGGTTCCTTATGCGACCAACGCCCTTGTGACATTCGCTGTCATGAACATGGTCAATGCAAAAATGGCACGTGCGTTTGTACACAAGGCTGGAATGGACGACATTGCACTCTACGTACGTATAATATTTTTTACGATTTACAATTGTGTCCTGCTATGGAGAAAATATTTAAAACTCTTAAATATCTCAACTTATATAATAAGTTGTATGTACATAGATATGTAAATATTTGTGGGAAAAGAAAAAGAACTTGTCTGTTATATACAGCCTTAATACAGCCTTAATCAATACGACCGTTAAAATTGTGAGTTCAGATTTTGCATTAAAAGAATGCTTATGAAAAGCGTGCAAATGTTTTTTCCAGTTATATGCCTGAGATAAAAAAGGCGATATTGGATAACTTAATGGGTTAACAAGCCATAGTCTAGTATAACCTATTTATATCTTATGAAAATAAATGATGACTTAGTAAATGAAAATGTATAAACAAACTAATCTAAAAATGATAACCCCTCCACCAATTTGTCTTAAAGGAAGTAAATATACATACCTATATTAAAAGATATTAATAAACACACAGCTGGCTGTCCAAATGGTTGCTCTCGTCACGGTCAGTGCTTACTGGAAGATGGTGTATACCGCTGCTCCTGCGCTGACGGCTGGGCTGGCACCGACTGTTCTATCGCACTTGAGCTCTCTTGTAGCGACAACGAAGACAATGATGAAGGTAATTCATTTTTATATAAAAACGAATCTACAACTACTCTCGCATTCAATCATATCATTCAATATCACATTCCAATACGTAGTAGTGACTAAATCATTTTCTTTATTTTTATTGTGTATTTGTAAGCTTTATCAAAAAGGAATCAGCAATATTTTCTGCATTCGAAATGATTGATCATTTGACATTGGCACTACCATTTTGAAGATGGCATGACGGACTGCTCGGATTCCGAGTGCTGCAGCAGGCCTGAATGCTCCGAGCACATAATGTGTTTGGCCTCCAACGATCCTGTAGAAGTATTACTTCGTAAGCAGCCCCCATCGGTCACCGCCTCCTTCTATCAACGTGTTAAATTTCTTATTGAAGAGAATTCTGTACAAAGCTACGCACACATGGATGAATATTCAGAAAGGTAAGTGACTTAAAAATAGAAAATTCAAATCCAAGTACGTAAACACCAAATCACTTCATACGTGAAAGATATCGAATAATTATTGTAAAAAAAAACGTAACATTATAAACGAACGATATCTTTTACTCGACGACGGCTTAGGATTAACCGATCGGTTTTGCACAGTTATAAATTGATAATTTGCACTAACAATAAAAGTAGATCCGTATTATCATCTCCATAGTTTGTAAATCCGTATTAAAAGACAAAATCTAAAATAACATTGTGTATTTAGGAACTAGCACCTGTACCAATTTGGATCCCATTCATCTTCCTAGACCTTTCCAAGGATTTGGTGTGGTTATTTTAATTTTATTGATTTATTATTGACATTATTATTTATCATCTGGTGGAAGTATTTTGATTTTCCTATTTCTTTTTTATAAAGAGCAAATTTATTAATTTATGTTTTGCAATCCCGGCATGGTTAATTAATAATATAATAATGGTATAAAAATATTTTGTTTTTATTATTTTTGTTTTCACACTTATGTTTTCACACCAGATCCGATGTGTTGTGTATTGTCTAATGTTTATCCTTTGTGTGTGTCTTACCCTACCTGTTTGTCTAATTAAAAATAATTGCGTTTTTTAATTATATCTATTTAATTAACATATAAAATATCGGAACGCTCAAAAGCTTTCGAGCAGTTTTGTTTGTCTTTTGCCAGATAAATATTTATTTTAATTACATTCATTATCAGGGACTCAAGTCATGATAGACGCCTAAGTCAAAGTAGACAACCTTATTAATTTTGTCTACCTTATCTTGACACCAGATTTATTCACTGTCTAAAACTTTACATTGTACTCATAAAAAGAACAGGTTTCTTTCACGATCTGAGTTAACCGATTGCAATTTTAAAAGCAAAAGTTAATGTAATCTTGCGGTTCAATAAAGTTCAAGAAAATGCGACCTTTTATAATAACAGAATAAGACAAAGCAAAACTGAATAAATAAAGTAGACAACCCACCTCGCTTTATATGCAAAAGCGCCTCAAAAGTTTGTTTGCATTAAAACACGAGCCGCTTAACTATTTTATTTATGTTGGAAAGTTTGGAAGGGTTATATTGCGTTCTGGCATTTGTTTAATTGGACCTAGATACATACCTAACCTTCGCGCGCTCACCATTCAGCATGCACTCTTGTATCGTTCAGTATAGTTCCGCATAGAAATGTCTTGGTGCAACCTTCAAAAATTTCACTTTTCCAAATTTCACATTGCGTTGTAACGTTATCGTGATAGCATTTACATAAAATCGAATAGTGGTGGTGTTGTTCTAATGCAAACGGGCTTCATTTGATAATCAGTACTAAGATATGTCAATTAATAATAACGATCATTAAAGCAAGTGTTAAAACGCAAGGTAACCAGCGTAGACGAGCGCAACCGGCCGCACCGGTTGCTAATCGGGGTGGGGTTGCACTGAGGGTTGTAGGTATCTGTGTAGTAATCTGTCCTGTCTTTCTGTGTCCCTGTGCCGCCGTGTGTCCGCCACTCCTAGCGAGTTCTGGGATTCCTTTACACCATGGTAAGTGTCAGTCAGCCCGCCCTCGCCCCTCAGTGTTCAGTATCTGTTAACCTATTCCCTTTTGTTGCGATTCCTGCATATGTGTGTATTGCCGTCGCCCGCCGCCTGTTCACTAAGTGGCACGCGAACGGCGACACTAACGCTTTTCACTTTTCGTTTACTCCTTTGTCTGTATTCGTTTCATTCTCTATGTGTATGTAACATCTGTATGTCTGTCTTAAATGTGCTTTGTGGCTGAGATAAACTCCACATCCTGTATAAATCTTTTGAACGTGGGTCGACGAGCGCGTCATTGAGTAATATAAAATATAAATAGAATCATATTATGACATTATATGATTTTGTCACAACCACAACAGCATTTTTTGTAACATTTGTTCTCGTCTACTGTGCTTCTGTTATAGCTCACATATACTATGATATAACTTTTATATACTAAAGAAACTTAGGAAAATCATATACGCTTTCACGCAAGACGTTAAAAACACATTTCGTTAGGTGTAGGGCTGTTATATATACGTATAGAGGCGCGAAATTTTTGTCATTAATCGAACAAATATCAACGAACACGCAAATTTAGCTTCAAAAAACTTACCCTTTTATGTGTTCCCTACCCTTTGTCTGCGTCTATCATCTGTTAACCAACCCTTACCCCCTGCCCAAGCTCTTATATGTTTAGATCCTAACCCTGTAACTAACTAATCAAAACACATTTTGATAATTTCTACGATTTCTCTGCGAGATGATAGCAACCTCGTCGACACTGTACATTACAACCATTGCTTCCATCTACCGATCACAGAGTAATGATACACTTTAGAATAAACAGAATTGAAATTGGTGCAACGTACTTTCCTCTAATCTATATGTTTTTTGTGTTTCCAGAGTGTGTTTAATGGATATAAGTTTACATATATTGTGTATGTAGTTAGTATAAATAAAATTGAATTTCTTGATATAAATAAAAATTAATTAACTTTGAAAAGGTATCTAGTATGATTTGAGTTTTTTTGTTAAGCTAGTTTTATAAGAGTTTTGTAGCCGACGTTTATAATTATATTACACTCCGGTGAAATGTTATGAAATATACTGCATTTATTTTTCTTATATAATAAAATATATTTAAATGATACAAGAAACGATTTAATAGGTACACCTATTTTTTTGTTCGCAAATTATTTATAAAGTAAACTTGTTTCAATACATAAAATGTTACTCTAAATTCTATAGCTTAAATGAATTCAAAAACTCCCAAATTTGATCTCCCAAATCTTCTCAAGTTATAAAACGGTCCCTAACTAAAGTATCAGAAGTGAAAAATTCAAGTATATTTGATAGCTGTTTTGAACTACAAACAAGGGTAGTTGAAAAAAGTATACACTCTTGAAAAGCATTTTTTCAAACTTGTATACTTTTTTAAATATCCTTTTTTTAACATTACGAGTTTTCACTTTCGATATTTTACCTTGGAACCATCGATATATACAACATATATTAATTTTCACATTATCGATTACTCATCATATACTAGCACATTTATAATACATATACTATTTTATTTATATCATTTACATAAAGTTTTATTTAAAACAAAATTTAAGAAATATTTCCAGCTAGCAAAATTGCGACGACTACTATGTAATAAAAAACATGAAGGTCAGCTCAAGATGTGCTAGATTATGATGGGTAACGAGATCTTTTTATTTTTTAGACCGGTACCTACTCGTATTAGTATAGAATTTACATTTAAAAAAAAACCTTCATTTATTAAACATAGGTTTAAACGTATGTACATACATTTGCATTATGTTATTACATATATCCAACGGGGTGCATCGGTTTCATTATTGAATCACTGAGTTCGCTTGAATTAATTTGAATTTTTGATTTTGAATATAAAATTGACGAAATTACATAAACATCAACTTTTTCGTACAGCCTTAAGTGTTTTATCTTAACTGCACTTTGGAACCATGTTAACTTCTAGAATTCCATTATAATTTGCACCAATTTCAAATGTCACGAGATGGTATTTAACGTACAAATGTAGCTCAAAAATCCTTTTATATGAAAAATATTGACTATGGTCTGTGTGGCAGCTGTTACATGCATTATTATACCTACATACCTATCTAGATAAATTTTCATTTACATGTTCTATATTTATTATTTCATTTTATTAACTATTTACATAAAGAACATATTATGTAAATGGAAGTTTTGACTAGACGATTAGCTATTCCTGAAACGAGAATGTGCAATGCTAAAGACTTCTTATTTTATTTTTCGATTTTTATTTTCATACTTCACTTTCACAGATTTGATTACAAGTTATAGCACGGTGACCTCAATCATTATTCTATTGAGGTAACGCGCACGACGATATGATTCTCACACTGTGGCTCTCGTAAAATTGATTTAAGAAGTTTGTACTGAATGTTTTGAATACTGTGGCTATTACCTGAGCATTGACCATTGAAACTAACTTGATACAGTATTTTATATTTCAAATTAGTTCTAACTTCTATATAAATAACTCTACTTTAGCAATAAAATCACAATAATCGAAACATTCGTAAATCATTGATTTATTAATACAGAAGATACACTTAATATGTATATTATTTACTAAAATGTAAAAAGTTACGTACATTATATATTAACGAATGAACATACATTAAATGTATGCAATTTTAATGTTAGACACTAACAGTGACAATTTTAACGGAAAACTAAGTTGTTCCGTTTCCACTTTCTTTAGCCAGCTACGGCTAAGAGTATCTGACGTTCGCTCGAGTTATTTTTGTCTTTTTGCTGAAGCAGACTAAGTTCTAGTATTAATGGATACGACTCTCGTTCATTGCAGCTCTTTTCTTAATGGTCACAGATATCCAATTAATCTTTCTTTTACGTATAGTAGTTTTTTCTATGTGTGTACTTACTGTGACATTCGTTTGCGCAATACAAAACGAATTAGTTTTTATTAGTTTTAAAATATTAATTTTAAATTGATGTTTTTATTATTTTCTCAATTTATACATATTTATGTTAAAAAGTGTACCTGCTAACGAAAAATGTACCATATATACTATACAACAACTTATTATAATCAATTTTAAAGATAGCAAGCAAAACATACAACAATTACACCGTACAAAATAATAAACAACATAGTGTGTGAATCATATATTCGTGTACGTTAAGTGCTCTGCGACACGATTTGATAAGCGGTGTGATGTGCAGCCGAGTGTCGGTGATGCGGGGGCAGGTAGTTTCGCCGCAGGGGCTCGGCATCATCGGCATCAGGGTCTCCGTGGACCGCGAGGCAAGATTTGGGTTCACGCTCACAAGACAAGGCGGATGGTAAGTTGTTTTGGTAGAATTGGCTGAAAATTCTAGAAAATAATGTGTACTAACTGTGTGGAGTGATTAATGTGTGATTTTTTAATTTATTTATATAGGAAACATTTTTTTTAATAAAAGTTACTTAAAGTAATTTTTAATAATACGGATATAATATATCCGAAGAGTAAAAATAATGGCTATGAACACAGCGTTAAAAAATCGTTGAAATTAAAAACTTACGTCTTCCATCTTTACTGTGGTTCTAACGTTCTTGAAAGCTTCGTACGTTACGTACGTTAGTTACTTCGTTACGTTATACAAAACATTAATAAAAGCTATATTGAAAACGCAAATGTTCACGAAGTCATAGTGCTCCCGCTGAAAAATAATTGCCGTGAACTAATTTATTTTGACGTACACACTTGAAAAGTTTTCATATTTTGTTGGCAGTCCGGAAAATGAAAATGAATCTAAAAATTGAATTTATCATTTATTTCCTACTAATGGACTCTCGTAGAGCGTTCAAATTGATGAATCTAGGTCAAGGTTCGCACTTACAGTGAACTGCCTTTCATCCAATCAAAATAATTTAATTGCTTCGGTATTGTCGATGCCAAGTGTGAAAACTGAATTTTATATTATCAAAACCGACGCCCAGCACTTGGATGTCTTGAATACTTAACTGGTAAATTATGGTAGAGGCCGTTGTGGTGCAGCTGTACAAGCGTGTGACTTTAAACACGACGGTTATAGGTTTGATTTCTATTCGAGAATATCTCATCGCGAGATTTATTCGCTTTGGTAGCAAGGCGAAGCGTGGCGTTGAGTACCGTCACTCAACTGGCAAAACCTTCAGTAGAAAACGCAAAACAGAGTGTCTTAACACTATATTTCCTCCGCCTAAAGAACACCTCATAAATTAGTGCAAAAGACTCAGAATAAACATTAATTACACACAACTCAGTCAACCCTTAATTCAAAAGAAGTCAGGCCAGGTGCTAGAACACGTGCCGTTGTAAAGTACAAAGCACTTATATGTTTTCGTACACACATTTATACATACATTATAAACAATGAGGACGCAGCTTGCGTTGAGCCCGTTAACCTTCTCTTTTTAAACACAACTTAAAACTTTCAAACTTATTTTATTAACTTATTTAATTATGTTAATAATATTCTTCGTTTCCAATTATTGCCATTTATAGGATTTCATATTAAACTAGTCATCAATCGAAACTTTGTTTGCGTGCATTTTCACCAAAAATAGAAAATCCCGCTGTTTTTCGTTTCCGTACGAATTTCAAGAAATTAGACGGAGAATTTTTTAATTTATATGTCCAGTAATTTCGGCTGTCTATATTGTCTGCCAGTCACTTAGTAAAGTTTTATAACATAAGAAAACATAAAAACTCTATTTCACATCGAGTTTAAAAATATATTTAAAACATAAAATGCAAAAGTTCTTAGATCTTGACAGTGATCTCTTTCAGGTAACCGAATCTAAAAAACGCATAAGGTCTAAAACTTCATTGCACTTATTGCTATTATATAGGTACACTTGATTTTTTTAAATAATATGTTATGAAAAATTATAACTTAAGTGAACCATGGCACAGAGGGCTGTAAATGCGATAAACGTGGGTTTAATTCCCATTCGAGATAATGAAATATTAAATATTATCATATCCTGACATTATCATCTCATGACATTATCATCCTGACATTATCATCTCATCTCCTGATATTATCATATCCTCGGGTAACGAAACAATGGGGGTACAATGCTTCCAGAATTCGAGGAAAGTAGCGAACGGAAGTGTCTAAATGAGAACGGAGTATTTTAACACTAGATTCCCTCCGCCTACACTGCTATATGGGATAAAGCTAAAAAAATAACTTAATTATTGTAAACCACCTTAAATTTGTAACGTTGCTGCATCAAATCCAAATATCAAATACATACCTAAATACAGCAAATTCCACATTCCAACCTTCTCGTATCGCGTGTCCACACTACATTTAAAGAAAAATCAACAGTCAGTATAAATATTTGATCTTAACAACCATCCAGCCTTTATTAATTTTCCGTCACGGTCATTAAAAGTTCCTCGCGCATAATCGAATTACACATAGAGCCTCTATGGCTAATTATTATAGAACTATACAATTTTCATGTTATTTAATATTAATATTTGTTTATCTTTGTTTTTTATGACGCTTAATAACTACCTTGTACATGTTGTTTAAGGGAAATGAACTGTAATTATTTAATGGATAGTATGTTAATATGGGTGTGGGGATAGCCGTAAATATATTAATATTAGTTGTAGCGAGCTTCACGCTGTATCCCGTACAAAGCGGGATAGGCAGAGGGAACATAGTTATGATACGTATTGCGTGTTGAGTGGCGGAACTCAACGCCGAGCTTTTGACTTGGTGCAACAAGGAAGAAATGAAGTTATAAATCTTCGGAGTCGGAGATATGGGGTTTAAATTCACAACCAGTCGCGTTTACAGTCACACACTTGTGCCGATTGTTTAATATTTTAATTTTCTTCGCTCAAAATAATGATATTAAATTTGGTAAAGATAAAATATTAGGTTGCTGTAGTATCTCAGTATTTTTTTTCCGTATTATAAAGTCTAAATAAATATTATAAACTAACTGCATACCAAAATTATTGTATTAAAAAAGATTATTATGAAGCAATTCATATTGGAACTTAAATTAAAATGAATTTAATATTAAGATGATCAAAACTGTATCCTGCACACAGCAGGGTTGGCAGAGGAAATCTCTTGTTTAGACACTTCGTTCCCCACTTTCCACAGAGTTGTGGATGTTGCGTGTTGAATGGCGGAACTCAACGCCGCGCTTTGCCTTGACACTAGAGCGAAGAAGTAAAAATATAAACGTTAATTAATATTTCATCTCCTCGAGCGGGGATCGAATCCACAACCAGTCGATTTTACAGTCATACTTTGTTGCCCTGTGCCACGACTGGCCTGTATAAATATATAAAGATAGTAAAGAAAATAATTAGTATTGATAAATAATATATCCGCCCTACCTATCATACGAAAAGCTATTCTGAAGTATATCTGTATGCATATACATAATAGTTTTTTTTATAGAAATTATTAATTAAATAGATACTTATTATAAAATGAACGGTACTCAAGCACGATTTATTATGATTGATTTTACATTTCATATAACTAACTATTAAAATAAATTAAAAAAGATAAACGGTTTCATGGGTTTATTTATAAAATTAAAAGTACAAAACGTCTATTAGTCTTTGGAGTGCTTTTATTGCCTAGGCAATATGTGAAATCTCAGTTATTTTATTCTTAATTTCTGTATTCGATACCAAAAGAAATGTTGACCAGCAATGTCTTATTGTTTGATATTTAAGACGACCACTTAACTTTCAATCATTTTTTTGCCAATAGGTACCGTAATGTTAAACAGAACCATCTTTAAACTAGGTAAACTAAAATTTTTGTCCATTTAAAAAAAAAACGAGTTAGTAGAAATAATTTAGGAATTTAGGATACTAGTTAGTAGAAATAATTTAGGATAATAAATAATTATAAGAACTGCTTGCCTCCTATACTCAGTTAATAGACAGGCGAGAACTTGTATTCAAATGGATACCTCCATACCTCCAGAGTATAGGTGGCAAGCAGTTCTTATAATTATTTATTAACGAGTTTCTACGCAAACTACAAGTTTGCGCGATAACCACAAAAAAAACCCCATTGTTCTCGTATCGCCAGTCTTTCAAAACACTCCGCCCAGTCACAGCATATAGGGCCTTATTAATGTTTCGATTGACTGGATATCGCGATAATCTGGAAAGCAAAGCCAAGTTGGCCTCGAAGAACTTGGAGGTCATCAACACGAGACGGTACTTAACGCTAAAACACCGATTGCTCCTATATAAGTTTTGCCTGGAGTACTGTTTTCATCTCTGGGCACCCTAGTATCAGCTTGAACCATTTGATCACATACAACGTGGAGCCGTTTCATTGGGGACCGTTCATTGGGGGCCGTTCATTGGGGACTCAAAGATCTTTGAAAGGCTTGACATTTTGGCTTTGCGTAGAGACGTCTCCTCGCTGTGCGTTCTCTGCAGCATTTATAATGGGGAACGTTCTGAAAAACTATTTGAACTGTTACCTGCCGGCGAATTTACTAACCGCACAGAACGTCATAACCTTAAATATCATCCACACCATCTGAATACGTGGTACTCCATTACTGTGCAGTTTCGTAGTAACTTCCATCCACGTGCCACAAAACTATGGAATAGCCTACCTTTCCAGGTATATGACTTTAAAGACCGGCAATGCACCTGAAGCTCCTCTGGTATTGTACATGGTCGTGGCCGGAGGTGATCACCTACCATCAGGTGACCCGAACGCTCGTTTGCCTTGTCTTTTTTTAAGATTTAACACCGGCTGATTATATACATTCAAACTATTTTTTATACTTAAATTTGTAAACTATGTCCCACATAAAAAATATAGTTTTATAGTTTATCTAGAATGTTAGATGTACCGAACCTTTGATTTTGAATGAATATCAGGCTAAACAACTCCTACTATCTTCTTTATTACTTGCAGCTTAACTGGTCTGTTATAATTGAAAATTTGATTTATAGTTTTCAAAAATAATTATTCCATAACATTTAATTAATAGTTTTATAAAAAAGTGTTCTAATAGAACATTTGAAAAGTTGCTGCATCATTTCATCATATTATTTTTTTTTTAGGTTTGACGTGTTGGTGAATGGCGGTGGAGCAGTTACATTGCAGTTTCAGCGATCACCATTCAAACCTCTTAGGAAGACAGTCTTCGTACCATGGAATCAAATTGTTGTGCTACCACCAGTCCAAATGGAACTCAGTGATGACAGTATTAAAGTACCGACGCCGAGGTAAGAAACTTTCTTATTTTGCCCAGCCAATTTCTATTTTTAGTACTATATGTAGCAAAATATTCTTTCCTTAGTTCCTATACTTAACACGCAATGCATCTAGAATTCGGCAGAAACTGGGGAACGGAATATCTTAACATTAACTTCCCTCTGCCTACCCTGCTACATGCGGGATACAGCGTGAAGAGATTTATTTCCTAATATATTTTTTTAAACTGCTTCACTATCATTTTGATGATTAAAAACATTCTACAGAGCTCCGCCAAGACTAGACTGGTCACCGATGCCCCAATGGTGGGAGTCTGAAACACCACCGTGTAGTGCTCATGATCACGAGCGACTCAGACCTGAAGTGGTAGCAATGCCGGCTCTGGCAGCACCAGCAGTTTCATCGCCAACAACGTCTACTGTCATATACCCTGAAGCACAGGTATTTCTTTAGTATTTTTAGTTTTAACATTTATAATATAAATTTTTTTAAAAAAACTTTCTTAGCTTTATAAGCAATTCAGATATATTACTTAAAATTTTTAGCGTATTAATATTTATTTTAGATGTGTATTTTTTATTTTTTATATATAGTGTTTGCTAATATGCTTATGTTGTTGTACCAATAAATATAAATAGCCCCTGAGAATTCTAAACTACCATTTATCTTACTTCACTACACTTGTAATTGAATTGACCGCTCTCTACAACAGATCGTAAGCGAGTCCATCGGCATACCGGGTTCATCTGTAAAGTTAACGTACCGTTCGTCACAAGCAGCTGGATATTTATCTTGTGTACACATCCAATTGACCCGAAGAGTTGTTCCGGCGTTTCTTACACGCGTCCATGTGCGCGTTGAAATTGAGGGCTCTTTACACACTCACACTTACGAGGCGGACTCTGATTTGACCCATGTGTTTGCTTGGAATAAGAGGAATGTCTATAAACAAAAGGTATGTGCGAACGTATGTTAACAACGTGTGTAATGTACATAGCTCTACTATTGCGTTTGTTATTCTGTAGTTAGTTTGAACTTAAGCTGAAACTATAAAATTCTCGAGATACCTTATTATATATATATAATACAAGTATTTTATTAACAGGTATATGGTCAAGCGCAAGCCAAAATCTCTATTGGATACGAATATACAACTTGCTCAGCTATAGTTTGGGAAACACAGACTGCTACTTTATCCGGTTTTGATGTTGATATTTCTGATATCGGCGGATGGGGCTTAGATATTCATCACCATTATAATTTCCATGAAGGTATTCTGCAAAAAGGAGACGGAGCCTTGTTACATTTGAAGCAGTATCCTAGGACAGTGCAGGTATTGTTTTTTTTTATTTTTTACTATCTGCCTCGTTCAGAAATATATCAATAAAGTCCAGTTTGCAATTTCTTTGTGATTAAAAAAAAGTTAGTGACTATTTTACACGTAAAATCCCGTACAACGTAACGTGGACGAAGTAGAATGTTTTTGCAACTAAAGAGTCTCACGATGGCATAATTTAAAAAATAACTATATACATTACTTTTATTATATATAACATTTATTTTATGTCATTATTATAAAGGCAGTTAACCTAGAGTTAAACTTCAATTACGTACAATTTAATATCTTATCAAAAATTTTAGGTGGTAATGGGGACAGGTCTACAAAGATCGCTCAATTGCCCTGATCATTGTAATGGAAAAGCTGCAGATTCACGCCTTCTCACACCTACTGCGCTTACCTCTGGCCCTGATGGATCTCTTTATGTCGGTGATTTTAACCTTGTACGTCGTATTACACCTGAAGGAGTTGTTACTACAGTGCTGCAATTAGAGTAAGTTTTGTGGCTACAACATTTTTTAAATATTTTTTTTATTCATATTTATTATCAAATACAATTGAAAACGGTGATTTCACTATAGATTATTATAATGTGTATTCCAGGACTACGCAAGTTGCATATCAATACTATATCTGTATATCACCAGCAGATGGATATCTATATATATCAGACTCTGAAAGACATCAAGTTAGAAGAGTTATAGTTTTAGATAAAGTACGTGACCCAGCAACGAACTCTGAACCAATTGTTGGTAATGGAGATCGATGTGTGCCAGGAGACGATTCCAACTGTGGTGATGAAGGACCGGCTATCAAAGCAAAATTGGCTCATCCAAAAGGTATCGATTCGACTTAATAAAAAAAAATAAAAAAATATTTTTAAGTAATTCTGTCACTTTATATCTAAACTATTATGTATAGCCGAGATGTTTTAAAGTTATTTTTTTCAGGTCTCGCTATTGCGGCAGATAGAACAATGTATATAGCAGATGGAACTAATATCCGTGCTGTAGACCCAAGCGGCATTATACACACGTTAGTAGGTCACCATGGACATCACAACCATTGGTCTCCAGTTCCTTGTCATGGAGCTATTCCTCCATATGACGCTCAACTGCAGTGGCCAACTGGTGTTGCATTGTCGCCATTAGATGGATCTTTATACTTTATAGATGATAGAATAATTTTAAAATTAACAGTCGACATGAAAATAAAGGTAGTCGCAGGTCAGCCGTCACATTGCAGACTTGGAAGTGATGGAAAACCAATTGTTAAGCCTGTAAACAGGACGAATATAGATTTTAGAGAAGATTCCAGTTTGGGTACTATATTAGCTTTAGCATTCGCACCCAGTGGAATTCTCTACGTGGCTGAGTCAGATGCTAAAAAGACTAACACGATAAAAACCATAGATCCTTCTAGCAAAATTATGCATTTTGCTGGAAAGTTGCAAGAAAATTTTAAAGAATTAAGCTGTGAATGTAATACATCAATGTCAGCTACAGTTGTTCCTATAAATCCAAGGGACGAAATTGGTGGATGTCCTTGTCGTCTAAGTGTGGCCGTCGGAGATGAACCTCCAACTAACACTGAAACTTTATTATCATCTAATGCCAAATTCCAGACTATATCTGCTTTAGCTGTTACACCAGATGGCGTTCTAAACGTAGTCGATCAAGGTAAAAAATATATCTATATAATATACAAAAATTATGGTAATAAATCATATGACAGTTTTTAATGCAATAAATTTATATATTTAATGGCATTCATTTACATCCACAGGTTCACTTCATATATTGGCATTAAAACATTATTTACCATCACATGATGAAAATGGAGAATTTAGAATACCATATCCGCCTACCTCAGAAATTTATGTTTTCAATCGTTACGGACAGCACATAACTACTAAAGATTTGACTTCGGGAAAAACAAGATATTCATTCTTATACTCTAAAAATACAAGCTTTGGGAAATTGTCGACAGTAACTGATGCATCAGGCAACAAAATTCAATTATTAAGGGACTATAGTAATATCGTTAGTTCCATTGAAAATACACAAGACCATAAACTAGAACTTAAAATATCAGGGATTGGTTATTTAACTAAAATAACCGAAAAAGGTACATCGGAAATAGAACTAGATTATGATGCTAATACAGGATTACTCAATAGTCGATCAGGGGTACGTTTTCAGATTAAATCATTATTATTCTAATTATTCATTATAAATAATCAACTATGTTAATAACATATTATCTTTAATTTTACAGGCTGGTGATACAGTGATTTATGCGTATGATGAGCTTGGACGTGTCACTAAAATAATTATGCCATCAGGAGAGCAAGTACATATAACATCGGGACTCGCTAAAAATTATGGTCTTGCAGTAACTGTTTCGAATCCAACCAGCACAATTCCTGTGGGCGTATCTAAGAAATGCGAATATGTTCTCCACGGCCAGTCCTTTAAGCAAATTACTATTAACAATGGAAAACAAGTAACAGAAGGTCGTATGTTTACTAACAACACATTGGTTATTGATACACCGTGGTCTGGTAAATTTGAAAGTATAGCAGCTGCTAAGCATCCTTTACTTGAAGCTGCTTTACCTATTGAAGCTGAAATGTTACATATGTGGTCACATCAAACTACTACTTTTGGCGACGGATTGGTAAATAATATGTACTCATTGTACACCTTAGTAGGTGATGTCAGAAATCCACAACAAACTTTGAATCGTGAAATATGGGTTAATGATTCGCGTGTCCTAATTATTGAGTTTGATCAATTTAAAAGCAAAGAAACATTCTTTAATGCTGATCGAATCCCTTTATTCACAATAGCTTATGATGTGGCTGGATTACCATTATCTTTTACTCCACATGGTGCTGGTGTTCCGCTCAATATATCATATGACAGATTTAACAGAATAAATGGATGGAAGTGGGGTGTTTCAGAAGAAACATATAGTTATGATCCCCACGGCATGCTCTCCGAAATCACGAGCCTTCAAGATGGAACAAAATTCATCTACTACAATGAAGGAAATCTTGTCTCCAGGATATCGTTAGCTAGTCAAAGAAATTTCAAATACAAATACGATAGCGACGGTGGCTTAACTCACGTTATATTGCCATCTGGAACAAATCATTCATTCAGTGTTCAACCATCTATAGGCTTCTTACGTGTTACGTATACACCACCCGGATCTACAAAGAAATATTTGCAACACTATTCTCACACTGGTGAACTATTGCAAACTGTCTTCCCAGGAGATGGCGCGCGTATAATATACCGCTACTTTACAACTAACAAAATATCCGAAGTCATTCACGGAGACGGTCAAACTCAAATTCACTATTCTGAAAATAGTGGATTACCATCAGAAATACTACATGTAGACCGCGATGTTGATTATCGCTGGGAAGCTACTTACGCTGGAGGATTACTTACTGAAGAAAGACTTGACTATGGTGCGAAGACAGGACTAAGCAACGCGAAAATTATATATGAATATGATAATAACTACAGAACTACAGCAGTACAAGGACGCATAGGAGGTCAGACCCTTATACCGCACCACATCATTTACAATAGTAAGACAGGTGCCCCTGAAGTCTTAGGACAATTTACAGTCTCTAAACAGAAATGGAATGAAACGTCTGTATATGACGGTATTGCTATGTTTTCAAGAACTGTTAGTGAACAGTTTCTTGAAAAGGAAATAACAGTTAACATTCATAGAATGGAAGTATTTAGAATGGAATTTTCTTATGACAGACATGGTAGAATATCTCAAACTCGAACTCACACCCGAAACGTAGGAGTCAATACTTACACTAATGTAAAAAATTATACTTGGGACTGTGATGGTCAATTAACTGGCGTAGAAGCGCAAGAACCATGGGGATTTAGGTATGATGATAATGGAAATATGCTATCCTTAACGTATAGAGGAAATACTATACCTATGGAGTATAACGATATGGACCGTATAATTAAATTTGGTGAAGGTCAATATCGATATGATAGCCGTGGTCTTGTTTCTCAAAACGCAAGAGAAGAGAGATTCCAATATAATGCAAAAGGTCTTTTGATTCGAGCTACAAAACGGGGTAGATTTGACGTCCGGTATTACTACGATCACCTTGATAGGTAAGGAAGATCGATAAATGTAATTTAGTATTTTTTTTTTATTATTTACATAAATGACTTTCAAGGCTACAATACTCCTTTTCATTCCAGATTATCTACCAGAAAAGATAACTTTGGAAATGTTACACAATTTTTCTATACTAATAAAGAGAAACCTCACGAAGTTAGCCACATTTATTCACCAAGAGAAAATAGATTCATGACATTAGTTTATGATGACAGAGGACATCTTATTTACACCCAGGTAAAACTCCGTTAATTTTAAAAGCAAATTTAAGAAAATATAAAAAAATATATATGCTGAAATATATAAAAATAAGTGGTATTCATATAAAAAATAATTTGTTTCAGGTTGCCCGTCACAAATATTACATCGCTACTGATCAATGTGGAACGCCAGTCATGGTATTCAATCAGTATGGAGAAGGTATCCGAGAAATAATGAGATCTCCTTATGGTCACATTGTATATGACTCCAACCCATATCTATATCTACCAGTGGATTTCTGTGGCGGGTTATTGGACCAAGTAACATCTCTCGTTCATATGGCTAATGGAAAAGTGTACGATCCTCTTATTGGGCAATGGATGTCACCACTTTGGGAAAATTTAATAGAGAGAATACATAATCCTCCTCAACTTCATCTATATAGATTTAATGGCAACGACCCTATCAACGTTCGCCCGCAAAACAAGAAACCAACTGGTAATATTTTGATAATTTCATATACCAGTTACACTAATATGACTAAAAGTTTGCGTTTTTTCATAAAAGATACATAATTAATTCTATTATAAGCACCTATTTTATTTTGCAGATCACTTATCATGGCTCCAGCTTCTCGGCTATGATACAAAAAGTTTGGCACCACAACTGTACCCTGATGAATTGCCAGGAGGTTCCATACTACCTAGTATCCCTCGTGGGCGGCCAATATGGGGCACTGCCCCAGTCGATGGAGGTCCAGGATTACCATCTGCCATGTCTCTACTTTCCAGTGTTACAATAGAATCTGGTTTTCTATCTCACATGTCTAACAAGAGGATTGCTGATTTCCGAAGCCTTTCCATACCAGCAATGTCTGCCTTGAAGACTGACGCTCTTCACCTTGCACCGAAACGAATTGGATCAGATTCGGAACCTCCTTTCGGACGTGGTATTTTAGTTTCTCGAAATTCACGAGGCCGTGCTGTAGTTACAACAGTGCCATCAGCTAATGCTATATACCGAGACGTATATACTTCAGTCTTCAATAGATCTCACTTACTGCCATTCTCCTTCGTAGTTCACGGGGACCAGCAAGATGTATTTTATTTTGTAAAAGAGGATACGTGGCGCGCAGCCGACGATAAACAACAACTGAAACGTATGCAAGGAAAGTTAAACGTAACGTTCCACGAAGTAGCTGAAGGTGGTCGTTCTTACGCAGATGTCAAGATACACGGACATACGAGCATTGTGAATCTTCGTTACGGAACGAGTGCCGAGAGAGAGAAACAACGTCTGTTACATCATGCTCGGGTGTCTGCAGTGCGCAAAGCTTGGCATCGGGAGCGCGAGGCTTTGCGCGCTGGATTGGGCGGTTCCTTAGATTGGTCTGCAGCGGAATTAGATGAAATACAAAAGTCTAGTTCGGCAGCGGGCTACGAAGGTGAATACGTCCACGACGTCGCGCGGTACCCCGAACTCGCCGAGGACCCGTACAACGTGCGCTTCGTGAAGAAGCGGTCAGATCGAGCAGAAAGGCGACGACGGAAGCGTGAAGACTGCAAAGCGCCCTGGTGGCTCGCTTGGGAGGACCTCTGCTAGTGACGTCACGCCATCCATATGCCAAATCGTATGAATGTAAATTCGATGTGTGTGAATGACGATGAAAGGTCGTGTGTGCGTGTGTGATATATTTTGTAAATAGTCTCTATTAATTGTTAATTGTTGATGTATGTATGTACGGTAGACGCGAATCCCTATCGCTGTGTAAATAATAAATTTTAATTTGCAGGGAGAGAATGGACCTTTTGAGAGGACTGATATTAAATAAATGTAATGTATGTAAAAATAAGACGATCTATGTGAATATGAAATTATTTATACTTATTTATCGGTAAAAAGCTTCAATTGTGTCCAATGTTCTTATAAAATTTAGATGAAGACTATTTGAAAGAATAAATAAAAAGCATACTTTTTTAACCAAATCAATGTGTTGTTTACATTACATTCCCATTTAAAGTAGTTTTTTAAATAAAATACAATATTAAAAAATATTGTGCAATTTACTATTATTTAAATTAAAATAAAACACAGTAAATGTGTAAAAGTTATTTATTTATTCATGTTCCAAACGTCAATCATTTAGAACAACGTAATCGAGTTAATGTTTACAATATCAATTTATACACAAATCCAAGTCAACACATTCATATAAATTTTATTATACACCGCCATAAGCGTAACATTGCTTACAACAACTATTCATATTTACAATGAGCTATAGATCAATCAGTTGACACTGGAAACTTTACCGGTGAGTGACAAAATTGGATTATTTGTATAAAAAATCTTTATTTAAAAATATATATACAATTTATTACTTACAATAGACATTTACATTCGGATAAACATCTGAGTTTTTACATAAAATCCCCTAAATATTGAGCTACATGTCCGTAAACAAATGAGATCAACAATTCGCACGTTTCAGTTACGTAGACGATAGAGATGGACGAATATGAAAAACTCTTTTAGAACCGTTGCCTTTAGATATTCTATTATTGCTTTTGCTATATTTATATTTTTATATTTATTATATCTATAATTATTGATTACGATGATCGAACGATTAGGAGGAATATAAATCAATCTAAAAAAATATTATCCATATACGCCCATCTACTGCTTAGTCAACAGTAACATGTCACACATCAAACAAGTTAAAAATATTTAAAAAAAAGTTATTTAAAATAATTATGTATACAATACAATATTTTTAACTCGTATTCACATTAATAGTGTAAAAAAAATATATATAATTTTTCGTTATGGTACAATCTTCATATTTCATATTATTTAATTGGCGTATACAACAAAGTAAATTGTGCGTGTAAACAATAAACTCATACAAACGCTAAGCTTATTATCGTCATTGTCACTTAACTTCATTTAATAAATACGATGCGACATGTTTCACTCTTCTTCATAATAATTCATTTTAGAGGCTCATCTGTTCCAATTAAAATCACACACTTTCAACAATATGAAGTTTTAGTAAAGCAATATAGCTCGTGACATGACAGATTTATGTCCCAAATACTCATCTAATTATTGCATCGTATAAAATATTTTAAAAAAATACATTTCGGCAAAAAAATCAAAATTAGTAATTCAAAAATATAATACGTAAATAAAATTATCGCAATATAATTATAAACATATTATGGGCACCAATTCGATACAATAAGCAACCTTAGTTTTTTTTAATTTACTCATGTTCAGGTGAAATGAATAATCTTATGAAAAGCAGTGAACAAGAGCGCTAAAATAAAGTTCAAAGAGAGGCTTCGTCTAAGATTCTAAAAGCAGTTTCACGCGACAAAATAAAATTGATTGACATTAGTCCTGTAATTTCAATTGGTATACATCAATGAAGAGAAATGGCACTCTGATAATTGAAAAAGTCGTCGTCGTCAAAATATACTTAAAATCATAAAACATACAATTAAGTCAAACTATTAAGGTATAGTGGTGCAGTTTCTAGCTCTAATGCGATGGTTGTGAGTATTCATACTAGATTTTCTCTGCTTACCCTCCTGTATGGAGGATAGAACACAAAAGTTAAACTCATGGGGCAGTCATGCCTCAAATTAATTATATAGATACAAATATCTATGTGTGTCTTGAACACACATAAAGTTACAAAATTTTGTATAATGTAAAATAATTGTGACATAATTTAATCATCATTATTTTACCACATTGTTAAGATCCAAAATAATGATTCACAGATCCACATTTTCAAATGTGGTGTATTTTGTATTCCTTAAAAACTCTAAAGCTAATGTTAAATGTATTCAGCTTATAAGTAAATCTGATAGAGATAAAGTACAATAGAATTTTTTGACGACGGTAACAATTTTTAGTGACTTTTTATAAGTAACAATAAAAAAATGTATTTGTATATGAAATAATTGTCAAAAACCGAATCACGGATACGAGTTTAGTACACAGAAACAATAAACTCCATAAATTATGGCAACATTAAAGAAAAGTACGTGCAATGTATCACATGCGTATCTTATAATCAAACAAGAACAATTCACAATTTAAAAAAATATTCACTAAATCTTAATATATTACAATATTAAAAGTGCTGTTTTAAAAAAGTGTAATAGTCTTATTTCATTAAATAATTGTTACTTAATATCAATTAAAATTAAACAAGAATTTGTTCAGTATTAGATTATACACAGTTCAGAATTAAATTTAAATAACTACAAATCTTCGATGTTTAGATCACATAGATAAAAAATATCAGTAGAAACAAATACGAATAATACGTGTATTATCAATCCCTTTATAAAAACTAAATATGTCTATGCTGTAGCATTCAATAGCAGGGATGTTAGGGATGTATCATTTCACATCTGGATATAGATACACGAAGAATACTATATCGGTTTCAGTTTCAGTTACGGATAATAAATTTTTGAGAAATATATTTTTGTAAACAATATATTATTGACAGCTGTTAAAAATATTTTTATGTTATGGTTGCATGTGTTATTTGTTGGTTATCTTTTAAACTAAAAACTCTTTGTACTTACTGCTACTAAGTATTTCGTGCTAAGCTCAAAGCTCGCTTCGTGCTGAGGTTCATCATTTCATAACAAATCTCATGTAGACTTCCTTCACCAACCATATCTATAATTATCCGAAACTTTTATGAAGAAACCGATAGTTCCGATAGTTTCCGGTACAGGTTACGGAGCTCCGTAACATCCCTGTTCAATAGATACTAATTGAACACATTGCAAAACTTAACATCTGAAGCATTTCCTCCATATTATGTGATGAATTGAGTATATATACATATTTACACACTATAATAATTACATTGTACTTCTTTTCATAAAAAATAGAAACAGTTCCTCGAATCGTTACAACTGTGTTACCTATAATAATATTTTATGAATTAAACAATAATTTGTAATTTAAAAATACTATATTTACAGTTTTATCATTTTAATATAAAAATAAAGCCAGACGATTCAATAAACAGTTTCTATCTCGTTTTGATTGCGCGAGCGGCCATTTAATACTGATTTAGCATAAACAAAACAATTACAACAACCTTAACCAATGATTGTTATACTGCCATTAAGTACAATATTTCATATTATGTTATTAAAACGTGAAGGCATTTCATTTTTTTAAACATATCAGTATATACAAAGTTCGCGACAATTCGTCTTAATTACAATACAGCAATATTTACATTACTTACAAACATTTCTAACAAGATATAAAATCTTTTTTTTTTTTCAATAATGATAATAATTGGGCTTCTAGAAAATTCCACCTTAGTTAAATAACTCTTAAATTTAAATCAACGTCGCTGTCATGATCCAATTCAACATCGTTACAACATGTCAAATAAAATATTAAAAGTATTTGTGACTCGCATAATACATGATTGAGAAAAATGTATAATGATGAACAAATAAAACTAAAGCATGTAGGACGATAAAAATTTTACAATATCATTTTTGTAGCATTGCAGTGTAGACGCTGGGAATCTAGTATAACGACACTTTATTTCTCGCTTTCCGCCTAATTAATATAAAAGCTTTACGGGTTGGTGACGGAATTCAACGTCGCGCTTTGTCTGGTTACCAGAGCGAGAATATCGAAACAATTCATTCCCCCGGGCAAGAATTGAACCCTTAAACCAAGTTGTTTAGTCGCTGTGCCGCTGCGTCATGACGGCCTCAATAATTATATTCGGTTTAAAATTTAATCTATTACTTTATTATGAATATTGCGTCAATGTGACATGTATAATGTCATTTCTGTCAGTCTCAATACAACTCATGGTAACATAACGTGTTTGAGTTTATTTACTAGAATACACCATATTGTTATATCTTTCACAGTATTGTCTGCTATATAGTATATTGCACGCAGAAACATTCACTTAATCACTTATTTGTATTTTTTTTTATTTAACGTATAAAATTATTTTAACTTTATTTTACTATAACGGCAGTGAGCTAGGGGTTTTAGCTTTTACTATGAACTATCTGGATTCGATTTCCGCCTCACTTGATGTGCATTTAAAGTCTGTGCCTGTGCCTGTGTAATGAACTGTGTCGTACCTGTAACAAAAAAATATTTTTATAAAAAAAAAATCTAGGATTTATGCCTGAAAATTATTGACTATTGTTTCAATAATCAATTGTATTATTGTTTATTGTTAAATAGCACTTTTGAAACGTCAAGTTACATGAAAATGCCAGTAATGTCAAATACAGGACTCCATTAAATGTCACGGGCTGCCTTGCGCAGTTCTGCTAAGAACCGGCAAGAAACTCAACAGTTGATGTTATAAAAAATATAATACAAATTAAGAAGCCTATCAAGTTTTAGGAATTTCAAATATGAAAGGAGGAGGAGAAATAAGGAACTTTACATTATAATAATCAAAACACTACTCCAACAAGATGGGATGATAATTAGTAGCAAAATCAGAGCCACTGAGGTACATTCTATAATATACAACAAAGGCTAATTTATTTTATTGGTTATAAATTATAAGTATATATACAACAGTAAGATTTATTGGTATAAGGAATATAAGAAGTGAACGATTAGAGAAGAATATCAAGAGTTTCCAAGAAGCGAGACAGCAGCGAATCTGCAAATGGAAATATTGAAGTATGGTGAGAGAACCTTAGGGATTGTATAAAGGAAGCAGCGACAGAGATATGTTGTAAAGGGAAAAATGGTTTTAGCAAAAAGCGCGACGAATGGTGGGATGGTGAATTGCAGTAGAACGAAAGAAGAGAGCATGGCAGGATTATAAAGCCTCAGGTAAATATAAAAGTATGAGACAGATAAAAAAGAAAGACTACAAGCTGCAAAACCACCAAACGAAAGTACTCATAAAGATGAAGGGTGAAAAGGCAGAGAATGAAGGAGATGAAAGGTTAACGAACAATTTCAGGGAAAACACGAAGCTTTTCTGTTGAGAAGTCACTGTTTCTCGAGGTTGCTCGCTGACCTGTAGAATGAAAGGGGTGCTTTCGAAGGACGTTGAAATTCTAACAGAAAAACTACATGAGATGTATAAATTGATGACGCCTCAGTCTCAAGGAACAGCGAAACGCTGAGTCTTGATGTAGCTAATGGTAAAATCAGTATAGAAGAAGTTGAGCTGGAAATCAGGGGAGGTCTCAGATGATTGGCGAGGTGAAGTCTTCGTGCCTTTGTATAAAGGCAAAGGTTCACAGATAGACTGCGCAAGCCATAGGGCTATCAGTTTTATTAGCTTGGTAAATTGTATGCTAGGATATTACCGAGATGAATGCAAGAGAGATGTGAAAGGCTGTTGTGGGAGGCCCAAGGAGGTTTTAAACCTGTAAAAGGGCGTATGCATCAAATCTTTTCCCTCCGCATGATCATGGAAAAAATTTTGGCAGCTAACTAAAAAGTTCTGTGCTTTTGTGGACTTGGAAAAGGCGTTTGACAGAATTGTGAGAGCGAAATTATGGGAGATACTACTGCTGTACAATGTGAGCTGATCCTTGCTGCAGGCTGTAAAGTCTCTTTACAGTAATCACTCAGCCTGCGTACGATTAGGAGCTGGCATGTAGCTTTAGGAGCATTGATGAGATGGCGAAACGTCATCACTGCTGCACGTTTGGCCGTACACAATGCAGTGTTAGTAACGTGGGTATTATTACAGAAGAAGAATGAAAGAAAGATGAATGCTGTGAAGATGCGATCCTTTCGTAGGATATGCGGAGTCAGTTTATCTCATCGAATCTGCAATGAATGGATGCACAGAATGGCAGGTACTAGGGCGGATATCACGGAGAGAATGAAAAATAACGTGCTCACCTGGTTCGGGCAAGTGATGAAAGAATGGCAAAAAACATTTATGACGGAAAAGTGAGCAGTAAGAGAAGTATGGCGTAATATCATTAATTATTTTCATTTTCCCAAACTTTTAAGACAAAACAAAGCTTTAAGTAGTGTTGGCGGCAGAAAAGGGGAGTGCAGTATCTGGACAATATGACGCCTCGGCCTACCCTACTGTATGCGAGGTAAAGCATATGAAAAAAGAAATGATATCCAATCTCTTTAACGTCTTAGCGCAGCGACACAGTGTCTGACTGTAAAAGCAATGATTGAGACTTCGGTCCCCATTGATTTTTTTTTAATTTCGTCGCTTTAGTAACAAGTTAGTTCAGCCACTCAACATCACCTTGAAAGTGAAGAACAGATTGTCTTGACACTAGATTCCCCCACTCTTTCTAGATCTAAAGGATGCAGCGTGAAAGTAAAATGAAATGATATCGAACCTGCAGCAGGCTGTAGGGCGGGGCGCGGCGC
>DWAE01000052.1:0-25305 GCA_018237945.1 Heliconius sapho
AAAGCATGGTCTCTTTAAATCTGATTATAATAAAGAAATATGAAAACGGTCATAATCAATACACAGAGAATGTAATCTACAAGCCAATCCCGGAATGGGTGGGTGACAGTAACAGTCGGAAACCTCAATGAAACCTCAACAAGTTTTAGTTATTAATAATATACATATAATCAAAGAGTTAACATACATTAGGCTATATTATTCAAATGTTACCAGATAATGTGAATTACTAACCCCAACATAAAACATCTATTTACACTGAATACACTATATTAGGGATACTTAAGTGAAAAAAATGGTTATTTTTTCTCAGCTTCTTAAGCAAAATCTCACATTGGATAGCTAAGACTAAAAGTTGCCAAAGTACCTGTACGTTGCTGTGATTGGGCGTTAGAGGTGTCCGAGAACAGAAGTCTTAATTAAAAGTGATATGTACATTTTGGGGGAGATATTCATACGAATTCATGAAAAAATAAAGAGGGAGGTATATACCAGTTTTAGTAGGTAAACATAACCTGTAATAAAATATTGAATATTCTATGAGATAAATAACGTAATAAAAGTTGAAAAAAAAATAAAGACCAGCAATCGTTACAGCAATAATTTGATAAAAACATTCTCTATATTTGATTGTTTGATAAAAACATATTATATATATATATTCAAAATTTTAGGATTGCTTTTGTTTCAATTGCAATACAAAACTTTATTAACACATAAACCTATGTACCTACCAACTTTAACTTATTTGCTTATAAATTGACTAAATCTATTCACATATTAATTAAAGCTGATGTGAAAGTTGCGATACTGACTCAGTAAAAGTTATTTACATTATGATAACATTTCTAATTATATCTTTGAGATGTTTCTTGTCTTTACTTTTTTCTGTCTGTGGTCTTAGAATCTGACTACTTGTATTCAACAAGACGCGTCTTATTAATATATTGAATGATCCAGTATTTTTTATCATTATTATATGATTTTCGAGCTAAAAGATGATATTAACAGAAGTACCTACTCGATATTCGACAAACAAGATTATTGATACGCGGCAGGTGATGAGTCCGACTGTTCGTTTTTGGCGAATCAGAGGCAGGCAGGTGCGCGCGCGCAGGTGTCGCCGCGATCTCGGCCGATATCGATATACAGGTTGTTGCCGATCGATAAACGCTTTACTTAGAGCAGATATAGTTATAAAATAAATATTAATAATAAGTGACCTAATATTGAAAATCGGTAGGTAAGATTTAAAAATGTATATATTTTTAAAGTTAACATCGTTGTTTGAATAAATATAAAGAAATTTAAGTAACTTTTTACCTTAGCAGAAGTGCGCGATGGATATTTCTCATAAACAACAATTAAAGTTTAAAAAGTACGGTAGACAGTTTTCGTTTGGTTGCTTGTGAGTACGATGTGCACTTCGTATAAATTTTATTTATTTTCTCACTGCGATAAAATAACGCGTGGCACAGATTTTCACTACTATAAATTATTTTGGTTCTTTATTTCAATCATAATAGTAAGTAATTAATTGAAAAACCATAGAAATTGTCACTGCAGTTACAGCAAGCCAGTTGCGAATGGCCACTTGTTTACAATAAATTTCATATTTTATGGAAGAACTTTATAGTGAGAAATCTTGTTGATTTGAATGTTCAATTATTTTAATAACCTACTTGTAAAATATATTAAAAAACAATCACTTTAAAATTCACAATTATTACCTTTTATTAATTTTCAAAACACTTTATTTAGTTTCAAATACATTCTTTAGTAAAAAAAATTTTATTTATAAAAAGGAATAAAAAAGTATTTACTATTGAAAATATATTTATTTTCACATCCTGTTAAGTACAAGCGTGACTCGTGCGCTAGTTTGTTAACGTGCGCGAGATAGGGTAGGACAGATGCGTCTCAGCATATGCGCCTGCGCCTCCGGCGGGACCGTATACCTTAACAACTTATAGGAGACGCCCCTATGAAGCCAAGTCCGTTGTATTATTTAGAACGTTCCCCACAAAAAACTCTATACAGCATATGTTAGTTAGTATTTTTCTAAATTCAAATAAAAATATGATGGTATGGTATGTTTTATGTGCTAGTTTTAGAACTAAAATTATTTATATTAATGCAATTAATAAATTATTAACATTAAGATAATATTTTATAAATTTGTAATGTGGTTTCGTACGCGTATCGTATGACTGTATCACTCCTCTGTAATTAAATTAACATCAAAAATATGAAGTTGATATAAGACATAATACGAAATGTATTGTAATCATTTTTTCACTCATGTAGAATATGCAGAAGGAGCCTAGTGTTAAGTTAAACTACGCCACAACTTACCGCCGAATTCTTGTGGTATTGCGTATTGAGTGGGGAAACTCAACGCCCAGCTTTGCGTGACACCAGAACAAAAAAATGAAAATATTTAATATTTAATTTCCTCGAGTGAGAATCGAACCCACGACTTGTCCCGTTTACAGTCTCACGTTGTGTCTTTAAACCGTCGTGGTTTAAAAGGTCTCATCATTTTCTATTAAATAAATAGTCAATGTCGGCAGAGGGAACCTAGTGTTAAGACACTCCGTTCCCCGCTTCCTGCCGAATATTTCGAGGTATTGTGAGTTGACTGGCGAAAGTCAACGCCGCGAATAATCGCGTAAAATAATTTACCTAGGTGTCAAAGTGAAAAAAAGTAGATGAAAACCCACAACCTGTCGCGTTTATAGTCGCACGCTTTCGCCACTGCGTCGCAACAGTCCTTTATTTTTATTGTAACCATATTTGGAGAAATATTTGTTTATATTAAAAATAAATAGTAATTTAGATCCCTGAAATTATGTGCTATATCTTAATAGGCATATAGCGATATAATACCTGTTTTTTTCTTTCCTTATTACAACATTAAGAATATGTAAAAGTAAATGAGATGGTTTTTATCTTATAGATCCTGGCGGTCCGGTCGCACTGTGCGGTTTTAATCTTATTGTAATAATGCAACTCAAAGACTCGTTTTGATTAAATTCACATATTACCTATCGTTCGTTTTCTATTTGTGCATGCATCAAAAGAGCTACGGGAATGAAAGAATTCATTAAATGTGGTTGCAGACTAAATTGAAATGTTCTCTTGCGTACCAATAAATAGAGATTAGAAATAAAAATAACTAATATCAGCTCTCAAAGAAACTCATTTTCTATGATAAAAATCATTCAGTAATTTCAGAAAATTTTCATTCAAACGACCTATATGTTTTACGTATATATTTTTACGTATAATATCGTTATATACTACTCTTCTAAAAAGGCATTAAGAATGCACGCATTAAATAGGTGCACTAAAAATAAAGAACCCACCTACTTATGCCGACACAAAATTTAACTATTTGCTATGAATTTTTATAACTTAGTAATAACTAATAATAAATATTACTTTTAAAAGTTGTTTAAGGTTCCGTACCCGGTAAAACGGGTCTCTATTACTAAGACTTCTCTGTCTATCTGTCTGTCACCAGGCAATATCTCATGAACCGCGACAGTTAGACAGTTAGAAATTTTCACAGATTATTTTTTCTAATTTTTATAGATAATAATAATACGGAACTCTTCATGCGTCTGACTCGCACTTTGCCGATTCTTTTTCCTAGCTCTACTTTTGACAATCATTCAACAAATGCACAGCTCAGCTTACGCCTCGTGGACTGAAGTAATATTAAAGTAAAAAATTAATATCAATATAACATAAATATAAAAGTAAGAAAACAATGTTAAGTGAACTAAATTAACGTATAGCAAAAAAAGTATGGCGGTAGATTTGTTTATTGCGATCATGTAAAAACGATGAATGGGTTTGATTGCGTCCAGGATGAGTGAATTGTAATATTTGTATCCAAAAAAATTAAAAGTTACAGATTTTTTGACTTGATTTTAATATAATGTTTATTCTATCAATCTGTGTATCTCAAACATATGTAGCTAATTTGAAATGAATTATACCTACTTATAAAAATATATATCTATCTCAAGATTGCGTAGAGGTATCAAGTTCAAAGTAAAATATCGAATATCGGTATCTACTATCTACTATCGGTCCTTTGGTGGACGGAAAATAAAACTTCTAAGTCAACGTAATCAATATACGAGCATTTATGCATTGTTTTTGCTTTTCATTTGCTTTGCTTGTTTTTGTTACATTTTATTATTAATAAACAATATTATGAATTGTTCCATTTTGCCATCAAAAACTGCGTTGTGACTACGACTTTTTCCGTCTTCATTTACTGCTTGGTCACATACATTTTTTTTATTATTGTGCAGTGACCATGCCAACTTTCTCTTTCATTTAAAATCGAATTAAATAAAAAATTAAGAATAAAATATTTATTTTATATGTTGCTACCAGTATAATATAAGAGGTGGAATTACCGATCGACCGGTAGCCAAAACTCAGTATTAAGTCTAAACCAAGCAAGGGATACGTTATGCACCACACTTCAAGCCGCACATCTACATCTATCTGTGTGTGTACACTCACACAAACGCAAAGCTCTGCTTACCCATCGTGGACTGTAAGTTTATATTCAACTATTTTTTTATCTTATCATTTTTCACAGATGCTAAATATTAAAGGTGTAATTAATATTTATAAATATCAACTGCAAACATTTAAATCTATAATTTTCTTTAAATATAGCCTATTTTAAAATGAATATTTTTATTAAACTAAATAAACATGTCTATGGTAAGTTTATCCGTTTCCTTCATTTCCGCTCAATACGACCTTTCGAAGAGTATGTGAAGGAAAGTGTCGCATCTTATACCTATAAGATATTTTCTCGGTAACTAATAATTATTGTTATATAATGTTTGGTTTATCAAAAATCAAATCATAGTATTTGCTTTCTCTGTAACATTTTGACAAATAAAATTTATTCTTTTTCTTCTTAGAATTTACTTTAAAGGACGTAATCCAACTTTTAAATAGCCTTTTATTCGATGCCGTCAAAACCATTGAGGAAACCAAAAAACTGTGACTCAGGTAGACACCTTTACTTGTGCTCATTTTTTAATAGGAGCGTGCCTTGCAGCTGTTCATATTTAAATATTTTTACCACTACGGCGTCAATCTATTTTTTTTTTTCGTTAAAATATAGATATAGGTACTTCGTTATATTTGAGGGAAAGTACAAAAGTTCTGTATAATTTCGTCTTTTGCAGGTGGTGTTTATCATGCGTATCTATATAACATATATATACTTATTTAAGAGTCATATTTTATGTAAAGGTAACACAATTTATAATTAAGATTGTATGCCTCGACGAAAAATGAGCAAAAAAATTGCATCATCACTTTTTTATTTAATTAATGTTGTCATGTGTGGTATTTGCAAGGTGTTTAAATTCCATAATGTCATAACTTTAAATCTCACGGGTCTCGTGTGCTGAAACTGCCAATAATGTTGATGTAAAAAGCGGTAACATATGTTACTTACTTACTTAATACTGTGGGTAATTCCATTTTTTTTATGTTACGTTTTGTTATGTGTCTAATGGAGACTACAGTCCGTAGTGCAAGTGTATTTCACTGCCATGTTAGTGTACGTGAAATCTTGCAAGCTCAATTTGACCTACTTCCCAGTGTCTGACTGAGCTGAAATTTGGATTTCGACTTCAGTTTTGATTACAATAAAATTTCATATAAACAATATTATTTTTAATTAAAAATGGCCACAGAGACAAAATGGCGATTTGCAAATTTTTGACAAACTTACCTAATATGGGTATCAAATGATTTGTAAAATACTACACCATGATTACAAACTCTTTTAAAAAGATTTTTTTATTCATACATAATTTTTTTTGGTTACCTACTTGAAGTAATGTAATTCTTTATCGTAACAGGTGGACAACTCTTGTCGATGTAAATTATATATATTTGACCAATATATATACCTTTTGTTATCGTTACGTAGCCCAACATTGTCAGGCGAAAAATATAAATTACATTATTTAAAATAAATTATTTAAAATAGACACAAAGTTTTTTGATATTTAACCTGTAGGTATATTAAGTTTTAAATTTGCGGCTTGCATAATATTTTATTTATAATTTTAACAACTTATTTATTTATATAAATTTATTTTGAAAGTGTTCATCAATCACTAACTTAACTTAACTTTTATTATGACATTTTATTTTCTTTTACTAATTATCACTTTAGGTAAAAGATACATATGTAAGTAGATTTAGTAAAATAAGTAAATATTATACAAGAAATATATTATATAATATAATACTTAACTATAAACAAATCAATGTATATTTAAGTAATTATAATTATTTACAGTTTTTATTACGAATTACCGACTCATTAAGGTCACCTGGCGTCAATGATCCATCTGTCGTGCGTGGATTTAAGAGTTGGCTCCCCAGCCTTGTGTAGAGTAAAAAGTGTATGTTGAAAAAGTAATTATTATATGGTATTTGCACTTATGTCATATATTAATAATAATAAATTATTTCAACAAAAATTAACAGAGTTAAAATGGTTTCTGACCAATATATTTATTTTAAGTCCACGTTGTATCACTTATGGCTAAGACACTCCGTTTTCCACTTTCCGGCAAATTTCAGAGAAGTTGCGTTTTGAGAGTCGGAACTCAACGATTTACCGATATACTAGCGAGCGAGGAATTTTTTTTATCAGCTTCATGCTGTATCCCGCACGCAGCAGGGCAGGCAGAAGGAAGCCAGTGTTAAGACACCTTGTTCCCATTAACCCCATAATAAAAATATTAAATAGTATTAATTAATTTCTCCCAATAGAAATCGAACCCACAAGTATGCTAGTGAGCCACGACTTCCTCTTATAAAATTTACCGTACAAAACTATAAATCATTTATTTATCATTATATAATATTTTTTATCTCAAGAAGAAGAAAAATGAGGAGCGACTTTTAACTACATTCTACGTTGAGTGTACTGAATGTAACTGGTTGGTTTTAATACCATTAAATGTGACATTCTGAAAATGCAATAAATAAAAATAAAAAAAAACTAGTTCCCGCCATTTTTCAATTGTTCTTCAAGCAAGCAAAATGAACGTCACATACGAAGAGATTCGGTACATTTTAAAGTTTTACAAAAATTACAAAGTGCGACGAACGCCGCGATTAAAATTTGTGCGGTTTACGGAACTAATGCATAACGCATTAAGAGTAGCACAATTGTGGTTCAAGCGTTTCAAGTCTAGAAATTTTAGTGTGAAATATGAAGTTCACCCTGGACATTTCACATAAAAAAATCAGTGCCATCTTTGAGGAAGCTACGACATTGCTGAAGAATTGGAAGTTGATCATAAAACAGTTTTACTTCATTTACGAAAGTCTGGGTACAAGAAAAATCTTGACATTTGGGTACCACATGATCTCACTGAGAGAAACCTAATGTAACGTGCTTTGCCTTTGCGATTCTTTTTTGAAACGTATCCATTCGGAACCGTTTTAAGAAATGGTTCGGAATTGTTGCTTACGGGTGATGAAAAATGGGTCACTTACGTAAGGAATGTGCGGAAAAGATCATGGTCGAAGCATGGACAAGACCCACGGACCGTGGCTAAGCCCGGTCTGACTCGGAACAAAGTGATGCTATGTGGAAAAGAATCGAATTCAAAATTCTCAAAATTTCTACAGGAATGTAGGCAATAAGGGATCATGGCACTACCCATAAGATGGCAACAAGTCATCGATCAAAACGGCACATACATATTATATATAAATAAAAAATATATTTTCCGTTGTATGGACAATACGAAAATACTTTTGCCCCAAACTTATATATTGAAATAAAGGTAAAAAAAACAAACTATATAACAAAAATATATAAAAATGAATAAAAACGTAATCGAATGATACAAAGTGCGCTTCGCTAAATTTGTTATCTCGTAGTACCCACTAGACGCAATACCCGGGCGCGTAATTAAACTAACCAGCCTACATACGAGTACGTTGGAAATATTGGCTACAATATTGACCTAATGATAGGAAGCTTCTGGAAAATATAAAAAAAAATGTGTATATTTTTATATTTTCCAGAAGTATTTATTTACATTTACATTTATATTTTCATTTCTTCGCTCTGGTGTAAAGGCAAAGCGCGTCATTAAGTTTCGCCACCCAACATGCAATGCCTGAAGAACTCGGCGGAAAGTGGGGAACGGAGTGTCTTAACACTAAGTTTTTTTCCCTCTGCCTATCCTGCTGTGTGCGGGATACGGCGTGAATCAGAAATATCTATTTTATATGACTATTTTTGTCATTTAATTATATGTAAAATGTGACGGAGGACTCCATACGGTTAAGTATATCTACTACTAACTTTAAACTTGTAAGTTATACTAAATTGTTAAGATATAGAGAGGCGATAGAAATAGTATTATCTCACTTAGCTAAGAGAACCTAAATAGGTAAAAATATCTCAATTTAAATCTCACTGACTGTAAGGATAATCTTTAGTATTGCACTAAGTTGAAACAGAACCTTATCAAAGTTATTAACAATTTTATTTTATTGCAAAGCAACAAAAACATTTAAATTATAACAATTTTATGCATTTGTATAATATTATATAAATTATCCAGTAGTATAATTGACGCATCCAATTACATTCATTTCTAGAGTTCAGTGGATTCTCAGTAGGTACCTATTAATTAACTGAAACAGGAGTAATATTATACCAGAGCGCTTTAATAAATCTAGATTTCTAATATTTTAGAAATAAACAGAAACGAACAATGTAAGTCTATATTTTATACATTCATGCTCATGTTACAAAGCGTGGCGTTGAGTACTGCCACTTAACACGCAATGTCTCCAGAATTCGACGGAAAGTGGGCAGAGCGGAGTGTCTCTCTCTGCCTACCCTGCTACATGCGGGATACAGCGTGAAGCTGAAACAATATATACTCATGTCACATATATAAAAATAAAAAGTTAAAGTTTTTACCTGCTTCTTTGCGCCGCGGTAAAGTGGAGGTAAGTAACACTTTAAACTTAAGTGTCTGTGATACACGACCAGACCGCGGCCGCCGTGGCGCAGGAGCACAAGCGTATGTAACGCGGCACTTTTAGTTCAATTCCCACTCGGAGCAAGGAATTTTTATCTATTGATATTTTCATTTCTTCGCTGTGGTAATAAGAATATCTCGAAACTTCGGCGGAGATTCTTAACACAAGGTTCCCTTTGCCTATCGTGCTATATGCGGGTGACAGCCTTAAGTAATAACGTATAACCTTCCTCTATGATGAGTAGTCGCATCGAAAAGGAGCTTTTCTTTTTTATAAATATATTTAGTATTATTCAATACTAAAAATCTATTATAATATTAAGTGGATGAAATTGTAGATAACAATAAATTCAATATAAATAAACAAATTATAGAGCACAAAGATTTTTTTATTTATATTTAGAATTAATTCCCTCTCGTGATTTCCAACTCACAAAAACTTAGTATCTTATTCGTTATACGTGTATAAGTATAATCTACAGTGAGCGAACCGCAATTAGTGCATAAATTGTATTTTATTATTATTGTAAAGATGTTTTACATCTTCAAAACACGATGGTGAAATAGGTCACAAAAACGGCCTCAAAATGCGCTGTCATTTCTCATACTTCACGTTGAAATTCTAGATTATAGTCAAACTCATTTCGAGAGTACTCTTTCGACGTCGAACGAGCTTTGCTTTTACTGTATAAGAAATCTGATTCGTATTTAATAAAGTGGATTACCGTCATTTTGTTATCTCTTACTGTTATTATTGTTTTTTTTAACGAAAAACTAGATATAATTTAAGTTGGACTTAAAGTATTGAGAAGGCTTTGGAATAACATTAAACATGATGTGTGATGGAAATTAGTGATTTTTTTTTGGACTAAAATAAAAGACTTTTGGACTAGAATAAAACTCGTACATCTATCCTATTAATAAACGTTTGTATTAAAATTTATTGTTTTCATAATGTGCTAGCATAAATGCTTAAAATTTTGCGTTGTTAAATCAATTATTTTTAATGAAATTTACATCATGAAAAGAATTGATATATTTCGTAAAAAAAACCTCATTGGATATTGCCGATAATTTTCTCTGACACCCGTACGATTTGTAATGATCTCTTAGAGACCAAAACCAGTATTTTTTATGGATACAGTGGGACCACGAAGCATTTAATGAATATACGCTTTTTTTATAAACGCTAGCCTATTATAGATGCTAAGATCCAAAAATTTTGCATTATCGAATAACTAATTGTACATTTTTATATAAGACATGCACACGCTCCGAACAAACTCGCGTGGCACCAAACACTAAACACAAAATTACCAGTATGTAGAAACGTAAAAAAGTTACATGATTTTTATAATTGGTTAAAGGCCTGCGCAGCATGAAACAGGATCATTGTGGGTTTCGGGCTTCGGAACAACTGTTGAGCGCATCTGCGCCTAACGCACCCTGCATTCTGTATAATAAGAGAGTGGGCAGTCCGCTACCCATTCCTGTCGGAGTCTCCGAGCGCCGTGGACGCTCCTCAGTACGGCTAGTAGTTCACGTTTGTTCGCGATCATGAAGTGCGGTACTATGGTATTATGTGCTATGCTATCATTTTGGACTGTGTACGCGCGCGAAATCGACTTTAAGAAAGATTTGAAAGCGATGGCCGAACAGATTGAATCGCTGAAAACTTCGCAAGCCACCGAAATTTCCCGCCTCAATAAAGAAATCAGAGAGTTGAAGTAAGTTAAAATTTTATTTCCTTAAAAACTAAATTATTTTGTTAAATGTGATTTGTTTCAATTTTTTTGTACCTTGTTTATTTTAATAGTGATCATTGTTTTTAGTTTCGGTTTGATACGTTCATAATTTTGTTTATTTTGGTTTTGTAATGTACAATTGTTTGATTTATTTAAAAACAGCTTGCAATTTGAGGATGCTCGGCGCGTAGAGTTGTACTTAAATGCGAAATTTTTAATAAGCTTTTGCGAATTATAATTCGAAATAGTATTTTATCTATTTTCCTACAGCAAGTATAATGACTTATGTAATTTTCCAATTTTTTGTATCAGAAGAAATAAGACATTACAATCCTGCAGTGTATTTTATATTATACGTTATGGCTGATAAAAATAAACTGATAATGTGCTGATATGTTTTCCTTAGTAATAAATGTTGTAATTAAAATTGCTTTTCGAATAAAATAAATAGAATTGTGAAAAAAATTAAATTAAATAATGTCTATATTGACTTTGATACAAATATTGGATTACAAAAAAAAACTAAATATTGTTTACATTGTATGATTTAATGATTATTGTTGCAAATTTAATATTTTTGTTATTTGGTACTCAGAGAAAATAATAACATTTTTAATAAGAATTTATTTTAATACTAATAGAAAAGTAAAAAAACTTATTTTCTAATGATAATGGATTTATAAAAAAAATCATTGCGTCAATAATCTAACACCGTCTTCAGCTAGATACCTACTACGGGAAAAAAAAGATTAAGTTACTCTTTAGTTTACACTTCGCCAAATCCCGCAAACGTGTCATAATACAAAAATTGAAGACACAAGAGGTATTTGAAGAGTAAAGAAAGAGCGTCTCTTACCGAGAACCAGGTCATCTGATCGATGTCTTTTTAAATATACTAGGGCTTGTACTGTCTAACGCTTAACGTGAACTTACTTTTGAAACTTTGAAACGGTTATAATTGAAATATTGTTTAATAAATAAGATTAAAATAATATTATTTATTGGTAATTTAAAAAAGATATCAAATATATTAATAAAATTAATATTGTTTTTAAATTAAAAATTAAAGCTTATCAGTTTCGTTGAAATCGTATTCTACCCTAAGAAACACACAAACGGACAAGCAGACCTGAGCGAATAGACTAAGTGGGTGCTTTTATGAATCACCTCTTTGTAAATGGCTAAATAACAATCGCATAAATATCCATTCGTATTACAGAAAAAAAAGTTTACATAGAAAAAACCCTCTCGTGCATATAACAATACGGCTTGGATTACACAATATAGAATATCAAGATACCTGCATACCAAATGTCCAATATCCAACATTTTTCCTTTTGTAAATAAACCTGTACATAAAAAAATATATTCTGGCACACTAGTGAATGAAGCTTATGTATTGGCTACTTATAGTATGCGCGTGTAGTTATGGAGAAACCATTACATTTAATTTAAAAGATCTCGTTCTTTTTAAAAAAATCGTTTGTTTTTTTATTTTATCGTGTAGGAGTAGATACATAAGCAATTAACAACACAAATTACATATATTAATTTGTAAAAACGTTAATATTTTTAAACATTAAACATCGCACTATCATACTGATATTATAAATGTGAATGTAAATTTGTTGATTACGCTTTAACGCCAAAACTACTCAACCGTATATCGTAAAATTTTGACGAAAAATTTAAACACATATTTTTAGATTAAAGCTAAACTGGCACACTCGGAACGTCATAGATAAAAAAAAACAACAACATATTATTACTTTTATTAAACAATATTTTTAAAAAAAATATTCTTTAGCTTTATGGCCACAAATTTAAGTTTAAGCGAGCGAAGCCGTGCTTAAATATCTAGTTTTGTACAAAATATAGGTACACTTAATTTTATAAAATAATACCGAGGCAAGTACCTAAGTACCTCCACGACTAACAAATTAGAATCGAGAAATTTTGTAAAGATTACGTGATCGCTAAGCTTCGGGTATCACAATTTTGGAAACACCTGTACTAGTGGGCTCGGCGAGTTCAGAACTGGCTTTATTGCAGCGCATTTATACATACCTAAAGTTCGAAGCGCGGCCAAACGCATACATGAATACTTAACTGAGATATAGAGTACCGGGGCCAGGACCGGGATCGGGACCGGGGCCGGGGCCGCGGCTCGAGCTTAAGATCTTAGCAAGGCACTTTGTGGCTGGTTTAACAAGTTTCGCGAGGCTGCAAACGCGAACCTAACAGAATGAGCTTACGTGGAATGCAACGACGCCAGCTGTTCTGTTATGTTTTGTTAATCGATTTTGCACAATTTTATCTCACTAAGAGTCACACGCTAGCGTCTTTCTCTTGTAGCGGGTCTCACCTCACGTCTAAGTTTACATCGTGTACAGTACAGTACAAGTTCTTTTGTGGCCTATTTATATCTAGGCAGCTGCCTTCACTGAAACATAGTCTTATTTTGTAAACAAACTATACGATCGTAAATCATAAATTAATGATAAAAAATTGGATTAATTCCTATATGTTTTATATTTATTAATATGAAAATTTCAATGTAAAGTTATATCATGAGCGTCATAAAAATATCTTTTGTAAAAATGTTAGTAGGGTCTTGTCGCTAATAAACTGTATGATACTGGTTGAACGTAATAATAATTTTTCTAATTATTATCGTCCGGCATATCCGTTTTATTGTTTTTATTATAAGCACATTTTTATAATACTGTTTACAGCATAAGCCATTTTTATTAAACACAGGGATGGGGGTGAACATCTGGTCGTAATATGTTTATTTATATTCCTGCCGGAAATACTGCCAATAGGGTGACAAGATCTGTGGAATTTAAAATTACACTGTTCTTTTTTAAAATTCAGAATTGTAAGATATGTATGTATTATTAAGATAATTTAAATATTCATCTTATATATTTCGATAGACGCTCTAGGTTTTACATAAAAATGAAGTACATACTTTTTGGTTAAATAAACTTATATTGTAACACTAAATAATATTGTTATTAAATTTAAAAAACATTTAACACATTTGTTCGCTCTGGTGTCGACGCAAAGCGCGGCGTTGAGTTCCACCACTCAATACGCAATGCCTCCAAAACTCGGCGGATAGTGGGCAACGAAGTATTTTGACACTAGGTTCCCTCTGCCTACGTGAAGACATTTTTCTTTAAAGCATACTTTGAGATTTGAATGAGTCTTTAAAATTTCTATGAATACATTTTCGATCGTTGTTTTTAGTGTAACGTTTTTATGTATTAAGAATTACTAATTTAATTCTAATGTTTCAAAAGAATCATTGAATCATTTTTGCTTTCTACTGATTTCAAAAACTATGAATAAATTAATATTAAGAAATAGATACACCGCGAGTTTCTAACGCCCAATCAAAAGGGCAGGTGTTCCATCAGAGAAACGTAGCCGTGTATAAATCGACGGCTAAGTGATTCCAAAGTACGATATTTGTTTCGATATCGTGATAGGTATCTAGAAAATGTAATATTAAAATCAACGCAAATTTTAAGTAGCCCTATTATTTGGTAATATTATTTGGTAATATTTAATTTTTATATCAGTGCTTCAGCAAAATTTGGATAGCATAAATAAATTTCTATCTAGACGATACTAAAACATATTATTTCGATAATAAAAATATCGATTTACTTTAATTATTTTCTCGATTCTGTTTCTTGATAATATGAGAATAGAATATTTAATCATGTTAGAATTTATTTATGGCACACTGATAGCTCATAGCCCGCGCTACCTCAATAGTCATTTTCCCATGTAATTATATATAGCGACAACATTATTATGATGCATTAATACTATTAAAATCCAATTTGGGTTCAATCGTTATTCAAATTGTCGTATTGTATTGTATTTGTAGTTGGCTTAACCGGTGCCTAAGTATATCATCGCATCCCATTTGTTATTGGAAGAGCATTGTTACGATGGCCGGTCTACATATTATGTACTCAAATCTGAGATCAATCTTGAGATGCTGCTTTTACTCATAAATCACATCTCTATGAGTAAATTAAAAAGAGTACAAATACGGGCCTTAAAAACAACGCCAGTTCACAAATTCTGAATTGCTTTTCGACTATACGTATTAGTTTTATAAATTTACGAGTTTCAAGATATCAAAAGTAGGTTGAATTAATATCACATTATTATATCATTCTGTAAATAAAGTTAGTGAATGGTATTTTACAACTTCCTATAGGTACGTTTTAAGTCTGCTTTCTCGTCTATCAGCTATCTATCCGATATCTTACTACTGCATCAAATATTGATATTATAAAAAAAACTTATGTATCGTATTTAAATATTGGTTTATGCTATCTGAATATTTTTAGTTTACGGCTCTTTAATCTTTGACGGAAAGGCGAAAGGCAAACACATACACACACAAATACACACACACATACACATATGATTTTGGCATTTATCGTCACAAACATACATTCTTAAATCAATAAAATAGCTAGACTATATTATTTCCCTTATTTTTTTTAACAACGTTATAAAGTAAATTACTACGCCTACATAAACTTAGAAAGTCGTTACTAGTTAACAAAATCCATAGAGTTTTTATATTTTAATTATGTATTTTGTATGTATGGATAATACAAAGCGTAGGGGAGACCCGGTACGATCACTCTTGCGTGGCATTGCATCCTGTTCGTTGTACCCTTTTAAATTTCATCTACTACCACTGTGTACCCGTAAATACATCGGTTTCATTATATACTAATAGAGTTGACCGCTAGTGGTTAGACATTCGTTATTCATTAATTTTATCCGAACGCCGGCGTGGCGCAGCGACACAAGGGTGTAACAGTAATGTGACAGTTGTGGGTTCGATCCTCACTCGAGGAAATGATTATTTCTTAATATTTTTATTGCTTCTGCCGCCATGACAAAACACGCAATGCCTCTAAAATTTGGCGTAAAGTGAGGAACAGAGTTCTTTACACTATTCCCTCTCTAGATTCCCTTTGCCTAACCTGCTGTGTGCGGGGTACAGCGTGAAGCTGATTTATCTGGAGGTAACATTTACTACAAAAAGTATAAAATGAACCCACCGAGTTTTTAATCAGCACGTTAAAGCTTTAGAAATAAAAATTCACCAAGGCAGAATCGATATTCATTTTTGATTTATTATTTAAATTCCCGTTGTGCATCCTCTCGGCTCATCTGTGATAGGGAGATTAATAAAAATAAAATAAGTTAAGGTATACGTTTCACGTTTTATTAAAATGTATTTTTATTTGTAGGGAAGCTCCTGTGGTTGGATGCACCGACAACCATGAACGAAACGAGCAGGCTACTCTGGAGTGGGCCAAGAGTTCTATGACGGAGCTCCGAATTGAGATGCACGAACTCAACCGCAGCGTCAACAGTTCACAGCTCTTACGGCAGCTGCACACTATGCGTAATCAGGTTGGTTCATAGTGTTGATACGAGTATGATAAAAATAAAAATATGAATTTTGAGTCTATTTGAGGCCAGTCGTTGCACTGTGACTGTAAACTAGCCAGGTTATGGATTCGATTTCCACTCAAGAAAATGAAATATTTAATATTTTCATTTTAGTTAGCGGCGTTAGGTTCCGCAACTCAACAGAGAATTCCCCCAGAATTCGGCAGAAAGTGGTGAACGGAGGGTAACATAGGGTTCCCTATACCTACCATGCTGCGTGCGGATACAGCGTGAAGTTATCAAACAAATACAAATGCTTACATAATCCGTTGATTAGTATTAACTCATTTCAAGTGAAATTAGTTGTAACAAACATTTTAAATAAGCATTTCGTACATATTGAAACATTGTAATTACTAATACTATATTACTAGAATAAATTTATTATTAGATCCATTTACGAAACATTAAAATTTATTAAATTGAATCATTATAATTAATTTTATATGAACTTTACAATGTTAATTAATATTCTGCACTATTGCATTTTAGAGAAACGTCTCTTCCGTTTTCCCAAGTTCAATTTCTGTTGTTTTAATCTTTATATACTTAAACTGAGTATCTGTTTTAGATACAACGAGCTCTGTCGGAGACTTTAGATTTGATCCAACTTTATCGCACCCACGAGGCTCGCGTCGACAAGTTGGACAGCGAGGTGGGCCGCCTCAAGTACGAGGCCCAGGAGACGAGGACCGCGACTGCACAATTACGGACGCATTTTGGAAAAATCTCTAAAGAGGTGAGCGTTGAACTTTAAAACGTTTGACATAATATTGTAACCAAATTTTCATTTACAAATAGGCTAAAGCACGTACAAATATATTTTATGGTTATTAGAACAGTCAATTTGTATAATTATATATACTTTTAATGCAACGAGGAGAAGAAGTGGTGTGTGACAGTAAATTCGGCTGGTCGTGTACTGAATTCGGCGGGAAATGGTTGTCTAGGCTCTACCGTGCTGTGCGTGAAACTAATTTTAATATAACGACACTTTATTAAGGTAAAATAAAACTGCAAATGTGAAACGTTATTGAGTTCACCTTCACATAAAATGCAATAATATCTCGTCCTCGTACGTGTGTTTTTCAAACTCGCTAAGCTTTATGAAACTGCAAGTGACAGTGAGCGTGATTAAAAACGGATGAGAGGAATTTTGTACGCGAAACAAAGTTAGCCATCCGTCTACATTTAACAGCAGTCACTTTGTAACCATTTTATAATATATGAAAGTTCTACCATTCTTTCTTAAAATATTTCGCAATTAGAGAAAGAGTGTGTAATGTGTGAAACATTAGAAAATATACTATTGTATAATTTTCTTTTTCCATTTATTACTTAAATTAAAATGGATGGATACCTTGTCTTATTTGTAATATACCGGGAACATATTGTATAGTGATATGCGTTTACATAATAATTATAAAATATTATAATTTTACATTTCAAACAAATGCATAGAGATCAACCGTAAATTCTAATAACAGGTGCTGACCCTCTTCACGCTCGATGGTTCCAACCGTCGCAAACCGTTGCCCATGCGACTTTTTACCGGTCAATATGATTGCAAGGGAATATAATTAGCATAGTTAAAACAAAAATCAATTCGTTCTTAAGCCTATCAAAGGACTGTATCGTGTTATTAATTATTGCGGCGTTGAGTTCCGCCACTCAAAAAGCAATGCCGAGCGTAGTGTCTTAACACTGGGCTCCATCCGCTTATCTCCCTCATCTGATATAGCGTAAAGATAAAAAAAGGTGTTATAACAAATTAATTTCAAGTAATGTTAAAGCGTACAGCAAATCAATCGTGAATATTGCACGAACACGAACAAAAAACGGGATTGTCGCGAAATCTGAATGGCATGCACCTGCGCCACTCGCACCGCGGAAATTCCATTGATGCAGTGCATAATGGCGGCATGGGAAACGACAAACAGTCGACCGACCGCCGGATCCCTTGGTTATTTCTGCTTTATCCATCCCACGGGTACCTTGCGAGATTATATTAAAATAGAGATTATCGTGGAATGCAACTTGCGTGCCTCTAACAAATAACAAGTTTTTAATGGCATTTGAAAACACTGCAAACGTAGTAGCTCATACAGTTTGTTATATCAAAAGGTTTTAGATTTCAAATGTTATATAAATATATCTATATATAAATATCTTTCTTTGTTGTTGTAGTTATAGTTATATAATTTTGTCGTATACTTTTAATTGTTATGATTTGGATAGGATTACATTCTTTATACGAAATTATTATTAAACAGTAGTGCCGACATTGTGTTCAAAAGAGAACCGTGAGAAATTATTCCTTGAAAGCCTCCAAGAACTCGCTCGTAAAATGTTGTTCAACCAAGCCGTTTAATGGAAACAAAAAGTAAGAGGACCTCACACCGCCAACGTACGAAATAATTTACACGAAAATTGATCACTGGCACTAATTAATTAAGTTGACGTGATTATGTTTTTGTTACAACATGTATGTAAGCTTGTATCCAAATATCCACTCAGTACTCATCATAACTTATAAGAACTTCTTCAAAGTTATGTTAAATTATTTATTTTGATTGTATTAAATTATTGTGTAAAAAAAATATAAAATGTATGGTCTAGGCTCATTTCTTTATCTAGGCTTCTAAAATAATTTCTGCGCTGTCATAAAAAAAACAAAATGCTATATATAGCTCAGGCACATTATCTATACATCACTAGCTGTACGTCACGTCAATAACTCTATAAAATTTGTTTTCAACATTGTGTAACATTTTCCTTTGAAAAACTTCGATAGGCTCAATCGTTTATCGATGTTGATTGAGTGACGTGCTGCACAACACTACAACGCGGACAACATCATAGAATAGGGATGTATAGTTATAATCACATGCCAATTAAACAGCATCAAAGGGAGGGCAAAAATGTTAAAATGCATATCGCTCATCAGTTTTATTATTACTGTCCGTTCAACCAGATGGACTCAAAAATACAATTATTTTTGTAATATATTTTGTATAACCGAAAATGTCAAACATTATTTTATATGTGTGTGCATGTAGCATATTATACTTGCATATATAAGTACGAATATAAGTTGTGTATGTATGTATATAATCTATACTAGACTAATAATACATACATAAAAATCGCAAAAACGGTGAGAACGTCTGAATAAATAGATAAATACTGAAGACAAAAGTCAACATTTTAGCTGAAAGTTAACAATATATATTTTGCTCTAAAGAAGGGAAATTCTCAATACAGACAAATCATGCAAACCGATTCCTTCTCTTCCAGTTGGTCGAATAAATAGATTTGTCGATTTTTATTTTTTTGTTATAATGTAAACGGATACGTTCCAACAAAGTGGTTGGTTGAATAGATTTTTTTGAATCGCCTTTTTGAATGAACAGCAAACGGTTTTGCCATTTTAAAATTACTTGCGTATGGAAGCGTAGGCAATTCTTATAATCATTATTTGAAATATTTCGAAAACAATAATGATAGAAATTTCTTCGCATTAAAAGTATCCTGCTTCTCTTTTATATCATAGATATATTTATGTTGTCATATCAACATGGTAGTAACTTCTAGATTAAACTTGTTCTTGCAGCTAAATATTGCTAAATATAGCTTTATCAAAAGCTTACAAATATATTTTATGTCCTTAAAAAATTGTTGTAAAAATTTTTGATGAACTTACTTACAATATATGTACTTATTATTTAAATTACTGTGCATAAACTACTGTGACACAAATCAGCTGGATGACAGATTGCTCTCACATGCCGCTAAATTGAACGTATATTCGCATGGCGTGCTTACATATTCAGAGTGTATCGAGACTCGACAAAAGGACAATAGGTTTGTGGTTCGCTAGCCTTTTGGCAACACGTACGGATCTCAGTGTAATGAAACTAGAAAGACGAAATATCTGACACTAAATATCGTCGTATTTTGTTTTAAGTAAAGTGAGATAAAATAAATATTACATAATAATTTTTATAATTAGTCAATCAAATAAATATAGCGTAGTATAATATTTGTAAGGAAACTGTCTTTACGTTTTGCGTAATTCAGTATAGAATTTATTGCTCAATTTTTATTGTTTATTTTAATAAATAAAAAAAATGTTTTTAAGCTATGGTTTATTGTTTCAGTTGAAAGCGAAGCAACTTAGTGAGATCAACCCGAATAGCTTCAACGAGGTTTTGGAACCGCGTGATAACAGAGTAGAGCAGAAGCTCGAACATCCGCACAAGCTTCGTCACAACAAGATGGTTCACGCTCAAATAGCCCGACTCGCCCGCAGCCAGGACCAACTCGACGAGTTTCAGCAAAATTTACAAACTCAAATTCTCGATGTCCAAAGACGCCTTGATAGGGTCGAAGAGCCTAACTGGAACTTAGTGTCTGCTAGAGTTGACTTCCTTGATATTCAATACAATGAGCTCCGAGATGAGATTAAAAATGCAACGGTAAAAATATCGGACTTTGATAAAGTGCACGCCTCTATGCTAGAACTACGCGAAGACGTTGAAAGCATTGAAAATAAGGCTGACAAAACGATCCCCGAGTTCCGGAAGGAAATTTCTAAACTTGACGTCAGTTTTGCCCAAGTAAGGATCAGATCGATAATATTACTTATTATTTTCTGTTCGGACATATTTTATTTACTTTTCTTTTTTTAATTTCACCTTAAATTTATTTTCCTTATTACGTTTTATTGTAGCTCACCGCTCAATCTTCGTACATAAAAGAAGATCAGGAGAATTTGCGTCAGTCAGTGAAAGCGATTGCTGTAAGCGTTAGCAACACGATCGACCGCGCAGAGATGGATCGTTTGGTGTTGAAAAAATTTAATGATTCCATCATTGATTTAGAGAACAGATCCAAGCAACATTACTACCGCCTCAATGACCATATTCTTAAGGTTAGTATTTCCACCTTTTAAAATTTTATTACTATCATTTTTTTTTTATTTTATTATTTTAATGTAATTGTTGTTACTTGTATTTAAAAGTAATATATAAAATATAATAATTTAAAAAAAAAATGAAATTAATCAATTATTTATATTATGGTGATTTATAAACATTTCACTTATTTTAATTGAAATAAAATACTTTAAATACATTTTCTACAGAGTGAAGTCAATCGATCTGAAACCAACAGCAATTTTGGTATCCCACTGCCTGAACTCATGGGCGAAGTAAAAGAATTGCAGCCTATTGAACATGAATACGAGGACTTGGTAAGCCAACTTCCCAGGGATTGTTCCGCCGTATCCGGACCAGCTGGCACTTATCTCATTCATCCTGGGAAAACGCCAATTGAAACTTGGTGCGACAGTGGCAATACTCTTCTCCAACGTCGATACAACGGATCGATTGAGTTCAATCGGAGATACGATGAATATGCTCGCGGCTTTGGAAACCCAGCGTCAGAGTATTGGCTCGGGTTGGAATCTATGCACCACCTAACGTCGGACAACTGTTCCTCTATGAAAATTGAAATGACTGATATTTACGGCAGTGGATGGTACGCCGAGTACGAGCACTTCACTGTAGGCAACGCGGACGACGGATACGTTTTAGATGTGGGTGGATATAAGGGAAATGCTAGCGATGCTTTTGAATATCAAAATCACATGGAATTTTCTGCCATTGATCGGGATAGAGATATTTCTAATACGCACTGCGCTAGGAACTATGAAGGAGGATGGTGGTTTTCTCATTGCCAACATGTGAATATTAACGGAAAATACACCCTTGGATTGACCTGGTTCGACTCCGCTAGGAACGAATGGATCGCGGTAGCGACGAGCGAGATGCGTCTGTTTCGCCGACCTGGCTGTTCTTAAATTCATTATAGAATTTTAACATTTCAACATAATTATTCATTGATATAGTTGCACATTATCATATACCAAAGATAAACTAGTAAAACAATGGTACTTATATTTAAAGTTTCAGATTAAATAGTTGAGACGTTCGTAGTCAAATTATATCTCGCCTCGCTACTCTATAATTAATTTTAGTAAAGTTTAGTAACGAATTTTATTTCATTCAATTAATTTTCTTTATCATATTTGACATTAATTTTTTTAACTTGGATTAAAGGATTTCCATTTTCTTTTGGAGGCGTACGAGAGAACTGCCAGGATTGTTTTGTGGCCTATGATCCGACGGGGAGGCGATTTATTGTTATTTTATAAAATTTGCGGTATCTTATTTATTTTCTTTAATTAATGATAATTATAAGTCTTTGAATATGTTTATCTAGATTTATTTGATTTGTATGTAAATAGTTTTTATGTCGCAGTGAGATTGATTTATTAACTTAACTATTAATTGGTATAAAAATATGTTTACAACATTTGGGCAATCATATTAAAAAATAAAAAACTAATTTTAGAGTTGTAACTACATAAACATTTATTCTAAAGGTTCTTTACAAAGATACTGGACATTTCAGAATGGATACTTAATAAATATATCACACTACTGTACTAGGTAGTATAATTACGACGATGATAGTAATATCGTATCATATAAATATTTTAGTTTTATGTTTATTGTGTCATATTATTATATTTCATTTTGTTTTATGTATATATAGATATGTTAACAAGGAAAGACAAGAGACAGTTTACCATTGCAGGCATTCTACTTTTTATTAAGAGTTTAATATTGATGAATTATTGCTGTTACTATTAGATTAAACGCTAAATGCGTCTTAGCCCCCACTAGCTATTATGATATCATCGATTATCCAATATTACACGTATTGCGCACCTACCAAGGGATTTAAACCAAATAAATGTATTGAAAAATATATTATTGTTTTATTTATTAAATTCTTGTCTATTCTTCTCTATTCTTAAATGTTTGTCTGTACATTCAATATAAAATTCAAAAGAAAAAGTCATAAATACTTTGTTTGTCTGTTTGTACACGCACTTTTTCTGAGCTACTGGATTTGTTTGAATCTTTTTAAGTTTTTAAAGTGTTCTTCCACACTAAGAAAAGAAAAATAACTCGCGCCTCTTGGAAATATAAATTTTTCAGCTAGAAGATGATTTTTATTGAAATACAAAAACCCAAAGATCTGGAACATATTATATGGGAATAAAAGATAAGTTGCACTATGATATCCTTGAAATAGCGTTCTAAGCAATTTTGTTCGCCATAATGGCTATTTTATCATCTAATATGTACTTCTTATGTATATATTTATAATAATAAAATGTGGAGATTAGAGCTTCTCTCTTAGAAAGTCAGTACAGTTTTGGTTGTGGTAAATAAAAAATGGTAGCGCATAGTAGCGCAAAAATCAAATCCTAAACGAAATTGCGGACAGCAAATAATATTTATTTCATAAAACGTATATTTATGGGAATAGGGATAGAACTCACAAACATCTACGGCCCGACACAGCCTCACTGCGCTATGACCTCTAATTACATTTTGTAATAGATATATATAATCTCTTATTTGCCTTTAATGTCTTTTTATTATGGTAAAAATGCATCTTTGTGGCCAACATTATAACTTTTGGTTTTATTAATACTCAATATCTCCTGGTACATCTGCTCTTTTCTTGAATGAAAATCGTCATTGATAACGAAGTCTCGAATATCATACAAGTCCCCCTGTACCTTTGCAAGTTCCTGATCAACCTGTATTTTCTGGATGTCGTCATACAGTGAATGATTGTGTAATATTGGTTTTAGGACTCTGGTATTCGAAAGCCACTCTATTATAAAATATGCCCTTGTCGCTTGGAATAAAGGAGCAAAATTCTCTTTATTTATTTTGCGTAAAATCATGACGTTGTGAGCTATCCATCTAAAATAGTAATATAATTATATTCTACAAAATCGCTTTATACATTAAAACATAAATATTTGCGTAATTTACTTTGTGTAATACTGTATGCTAGTGTACACAAGCGGGAGGTCGTGTGCATAGCCACAGCCGAAGCCCCAAGACAGTATGCCGGCCAATTTTCCTCCTACGACAAGTGGAGATCCAGGTACGGCCAAACATCCGACTGTTGGGTTCTCTTCTCGGGCTGTTCCAGTGCATAGCATACCATCGCCAATTCGTACATTATGCTTTAAACACAAACAAAACATCGAAAAAAACGTTACAATATTATTTTGGTACCTATTATTTTTCATAGTTACGTGCCATTTTGTGTATATTAGCATAAACATTCAGCATTTTTAAGATTTAATTATTCCTGGGAGACAACTTTGCTTATTTTTTTTAGCTTCACGCTATAACCCACATACAGCAGAGTAGATAGAAGGAACCTGGGAACTTAATGTTAAGTTATATTCGTATAGTGATTCTTATATAAGAAAAATAAGGTATAGTATTGATTATAAAAGATAGTAAAAACATTTTGTAATCAATGCAAATTTCTTCATCAAAATCATCATCAAAATTTCTACATCGTATTAGCAAATGAGTAGTGGCCTAGCCACTAAATTAATTTAACTTACGATCTCGTATCCTTCGCAGTATAAATTTGATAAAGCCAGAGAGACTGCGACTGTTCGAAGCATAGGATCCATTTTCTCATCTGGATTAAACTGTGACGACCGAGGGAGACAGAAATCTTTTTCCTAAGATTGATAAAAACTGATTATTTTATTTTATACTTAGATAAATATTTAGCCAAAATACAAAAAAGCAACATATCTTGATTAAGAAATATTATTGGGTACTTTTTTACATCTAGTATCTGGAATCATATTCCAAAGGAACACTAAAAATTATTAACAACTAGTGGGCGCGCGCGGCTTTGCCCGCTTATTTGCACCCTTAGGGGTAAATTGTAAAAAAACCATGAAACACGTGCTCATTAAAATATTTTTAATAGTCTGAATTTAAATTTTTATAAAAATCGGTGGCGGTTTAAAGATTTTTCCATATAAACTTTCAACCCCTTATTTGAACGCTTAGGGGGTG
>DWAE01000053.1:0-25211 GCA_018237945.1 Heliconius sapho
CCTAGAGAAAATGTAAATTTAATTGTCCTCGCAATCAGTATATGTTATATTCCATACTATAAAAGCCAAAGCATATCTTCATAAAAAATCCTTGATGATTACTTCCCTCGTAAGTTTCAATATCTTTATAAATTAAAAAACGTTAAAATATCACCTCGCAATTTTCAGTTATTTTTTGTCACAAAATGCCTTATAGTGACTTATTCATAAGAGATAGATATACGGTATCGCGGATTTTATTTTAGAAATGAAAAATAAGTTAATCGAGTCAGAAGATTCAGAGATCTTAGCTTTTAGACAAACAAACTCTTTCGCTTTATGGTATTAATATAGATTAAGAAATATAGGTAATTTCTACATAAGAAACGAATGATTAAGAAATATAGGTCATTTCTATATAAACTGGATATCCACATTTATATGTGGTAAATAACAAATACGCCGTAAAAAAGATATATGGTATGTAATAAAAAGTTATGTGGAATGAGTAGAAATAATGGTAGTAATAATACTGCTCCAATACTTCATTAAGTTCCATAAGATTATAAATTTTTCTATACATTTCAATAGCTTTGGCTATGACTTTTGAAGAAAGATTTATTACTAGTGAGTGATATATAAAAATAAATCACATAAATATAATGTATATTTTAAAAATAGTTACGATGGCTGCAGTTGGAGTGTTAGGAAAATACAATTTTTATATGTATATACTTAATTTATTTAGTTTAAAAAAATATAAAAATTTTATCTAACTTATATATTATTGTCCTCAATGTTGGAGAGACAATAGTGAATCTAAATCTAACTAAATCTAACTTAACCTATCACTTAACTATTCTACGATGGAATAGTAAGTGTGGGAAAAGAAGAAATTCACCCAGTCTCTCTCTTGTCAGCGTTTTGTGGCGTCCGGCCGCCTCTCAAACAGACCTATTATAATATTAAATAAGTTTTCCGCCTGTGATACCGAGCGCTATATAACAAAATGTCCTCTAAAATTTGAATTTAGAATTTGAACAACACACAATAAACTATTAGTATAAAGCTATATAACAAAGGAACTTAGGCCTGTGTCAATCCTAACATTTTTTTATACATCCTTTTCTCGTTCTATCAATCATCCTGTTGGCGTCTCTATTCACACCTAATATTATAAAATTGATTATTATTTTTATACAAATATTCTCATTGACATCTTGCTCTGTTAACGTGCAGAAAATTCGGCGTTGAGTTTTGCTACTCTTTCAATGCCTCAAGAATTCAGTGGAAAGTGCGGTACGGAATGTCTTAACACTAGGTTTTCAAGGATTTTTCAAGGAGTTTTCAAGATACAACTGAAGCTGAAAAAAAAACATAATTATATTTATCGAATACCTAGTTTATTATGAGTTGAAATTCACTCCGAAAAATTGGCATAATTATTTGAGGATAATAAATAAATAAATCAGCTTCACGCTGTATCCCGCACACTGCAGGGTAGGCAGAGGGAACGTAGTGAAAGACACTCCGTTCCCCACTTTCTGCCGACTTTGAGGATAATAGAGAGAATTAAATATTTTTCTCGAGTGGGAATCGAACCTACAACCTGATGTCTCCGATGAACGATAAATTGCAACCATTTGTCATACACATGACTTGTTAAATCTATCAATCTGGATTTGTCGTTAAGATATATCTAACGATATATCGTGTATATCGTGTGTAGTAGGCATTAGTCTTAAAACTTATTTTAATTGTCATTGTCAAGTTACTCAAGTTGGCATTTATACCCTTTGGGTATATGTGTTCTGTGAACAGGAGAGACGAGAGTTTGCGAAACTAAAGTTTAATGACATAAATATATTATAAATCACGTTAATTAGTTTAAACATACAGATTTATGAAATCTACATATACTTACTTATTATGAGTAATCCAGCTGTTCCTCATGTTGACCGCGAGTTGGATTTATCGAATACAGGTCGTGGTGTTTGGCTTGTTAAGGTACCAAAATATATTGCAAATAAATGGGATAAAGCTCCGGGGGATATTGAAGTTGGCAAACTAAAAATCTCTCGAGCACCTGGACGTGCTCAAGTTCAGTTGTCATTGTCAGAGGCAGTTTTATGCCTCGAACCTGGTGAGCAAACAATACCAAAAGAACATCTTCTTGACGTGTCTAATGTGACGAGACAATCTTTAGGAGTGTTTTCACATGTTGTGCGTAAGTAATCAATATCATTTACTTTAAAATCATGGCTAATGGTAAAATTTTAAAATGAATATTTGGTATACAACAGGTAAAAATTAATTGTTTGTTTTTAGCTTCAAATATAGATGCTGTTGTGCCCGAGTCAGAGAAGCTTTACATGGAAGGGCGAATTGTACAAAAGCTGGAGTGCAAGCCATATAATGCTGACCCTACATACTACAAATTGAAATCTGAGTCTATAAGAAAGGCATTAATGCCTCAACGGCAAGTGCAACAGTTAGAAAGAATTGTTCAAAATTTCAAACCAGTTTCAGACCACAAGCACAATGTAAGTATTTTATGTTTATAGCTCATGTACACCAGAAATATTAAACAAACTAATTAGTGTTAGACAATTAGATAATTGAATGTCTAGTTATTAAAAGAGTAAATGTTTTTATTAAGAAAATATTAAAAACAAAAGAAGTTCTTAAGCTTCCTTGTATGGGAGCAGAAATAGAATGGTAGAGCAGTGCCTCTAACTTGCAGCCCCTTATAGGATTCTCCAAAAGGAGTATCAATGGTCTTCACACTGTCCAAACTTGTTTACTTTGACCAAATTTGAAATGCTGCCTTTAAATTACCTTCTTGAAAATAACAGTTGATAGTTTAGTCAGGTTGAGAATGCAATATACAATCATATATACATATTTTACTCGTATTGCTAGCTTTTTATATCTTTTTTAGTTGGGGATAACCATGAATCCATATTAATTAGGCAAAGATAATTAAGTCACTTTTGTAAATGAATTTATCCTTTTGGTGCTATTGTATTTTATTTGCCCTTTTTATATTTTTTAAGTACTATGCTTAAGTTTTAATAGTTATGAAGATATAAACACCATACACATCTAGTGTTTGATTTGAAACAGCTATAATGATAAAAATTTGTTAAAGTAATTTGTAGTACCACCGCCAAAACTAAATGAATAAAAAAGATGATGTCATTACATTGAAGAATTAGATTTTTTAATATAAGGCAAAAGTACAGGGTTTACACATATACAAAAAATATATATTTAGAAATGTGGCATATTTATAATTATATATTATTCATAATGGAAGTTTTTTGTAGATTGAGTACCAAGAGAAAAAGAAAGCAGAGGGTAAGAAGGCTCGTGATGACAAAGAAGCAGTACTTAATGTTCTGTTTGCAGCATTTGAAAAGCATCAGTATTATAATATTAAGGATCTACAAAAGGTATTGTATTGTGTTGCATAAGTAACAGTTTAATAATAATTCATAAAAAAAAAACTAAATAATATTTTTACTTACAGATTACCAGGCAACCAATTATTTACTTAAAGGAAATATTGAAAGAAGTATGTAATTATAATCTAAAAAATCCTCACAAAAATATGTGGGAACTGAAGCCAGAGTACAGACATTATAAACAGGAAGCTCCTGTTGCACCTAAAGAAGATAAAAATAGCTCTGATAGTGATTAATCAAATAATGATATATGACTAATGCTTAAATAATAAGTAATAAAATAAATTATATGTTATTTTATATTGTTGTTTCATTTTATTAATTAAATAAAATATAGTAAAAAGAATTTGATGTACAAATTTCTTGGTATGTGAAAATTTTCAGTTTGTTTATTTTGTTAGACATACATAAGTCAGAGGTATGTTGTGTAAGATTACGATATTCTACATATAGCTGATGTTAAGAGTGACAATCCAATTCTTAAAAGTTGCGTGAGAAAAAGACATTGCAGCAACCATTGCCAAAGCAAACAAGCAGAGGACGAAGAGAGAGAGAGTGTTTATTCAAAAGTATTTTTTCTTAATTAATGTTAAAAATGAAATGACCTGTTTAAACCAGGCAACACTGGGGTTGCGGCAGACTGAGAGCTGGCAACCATAGTTTTTCTTATTCCTTTTTTGCAATTTTCTTTCTAAGGATGTGGAATTATACACAAACAACATATAAAATATTGAGTGCAATTTTTTTACCAAAACGCATTACTATAAATTTAATTAAAGTCTTCTAGGCAACCCCAGTGTAATCTCTTCTACCATTATGTATCATGCTTAAAAATAAGTTTCATCAATAATGATGAAACTTATTTTTAAGCAAAAAAGTGGTGGATGAATTATGGATATAAATCCATAACTCATCCACTACTTCTGGTAGATGAAAACAGAAAAAAAATGTATAATCGAAATTATCAGCAAATCTCTAGGAATATTAGTTATTATTATTTATAGAATATTACCTACAATCTACATACTATAAGTATTGAACGAATTTCATTAACCCTAGAAGCCCAATCTACGTAAATTTGACGTATATCGCAATGAAATATCGCTGCCTTTTTCATATTTATCACCGGATCGACACTGCAAACTCCCGAACCAACTCAGTAGCCGTTGAGACCTCACAGGAAATAGTTGCGCCATGTCGGTAAGTTCCGTCATTTTGTTATAATGAAGAATGAAGATGTTGCACGTAATTTTGACGTATAATTGGGCTTTGTGAAACTTTTGCAATTGTTTTGAATTTATTATTATTGTAATTTAATTTAAGTAAATTATTTTATTTAGTCATATAGCCATAGCCTCATTTAATATTATACTTTTAGGTTGAATATAAGTCAGGGTCCTGCTAAACAACTAAACCAGGCCAAAATAGCTTCATCTTTAGAAAATGATCACGATTGTTCTCTGCTGGATTCAGGACTCCGAACAAGAAGATTATGTATGATGTCAGGAGTGGTAACGAAGATGCGATAGTCGACTACTTTAAGGATAGAAGCCAAGAGGTTTTTGACATCAGCAATTCTTGCGATCAGATATGTCCTCTATGTCCAGTAACAGGAAGAGTAATTGGTGGCCAATGGAGATATCTTACGAGATGTCAAATATCGCTTTGTGAACTTCTGTATTATATACTGTAATAAGATAAATGAATGCGAAAAATCAGTGAGTCGCATAGATTTTATTAAAAAATGAGCATAGTTTTGATTGAAAACACAAAAATGTATGATGGCAACCACTTTGAAGAGGATTCTATCTAACAAAATAGGAAAGGTTTTAAAAAATGTGTTACTGACGTGTCCAGAAAATACTTATTGATCATAAATATTATTACACGTTGTTGCTACTTTTGAAAGTTGATTTTTGTAAAAATAACCTAATTATAAAAAAAATTAAGTTATTTGTTTATGGTTTTTCTTCTATGACTCAGTTATAGTACTGTGATTGTATAAGCGTATATATTATAATAAATGTATTTCATTTATTAATTAAAACTGTATTTTAATAACTAATGCAAAAAATTTATCATAACTAGAAAACAATGAGAAAAAACTGCAATTTTAGTTTTACGTATGATTGGGCTTTATAGCCAGTCAAATATGGTTGGGATTCTAGGATTAAATAGAGATATAGAGGTAAATACGTTATATTTAAAATTAATTTTTAAAATACCGCTTATTTGATATCGATTGAAAGAAGACAACCTGAGGATATTTTTAAAATGTTTGCGTTATTTTGATTGGGCATAAAATTTTAGAAATCATCAATTGAAAATTGTGACAAAATTTTAAGGTTTCCAAACTTTGTCACGCAATAAAAAGAACTACAATATTCAGGCGGCTTCATGCTATATAATTAAATAAGGCATAGGAACATCGGAGAATCCGGAAACATTTTTTTTCGAGCATTTTATTACGCGCATATGGGGTTAGGCTTAATTTTTTCAAATGGCCTATATCTCGAAAGTGGTAAAATCTCGTGGTAAAAATGGTATAATCATAATTTGACTAATGTACTTAAGTATATAATAAAACCAGTTATATGTTGATGCTGCATTCGTTTTATTAATAAGATATAATATGGTAAGAGAAAATTGAGTATAATATCATTACATGTATCAAGAAGAGATTAAAATTTAAAATTTTTGTAACAATTACTAATAAATAATAGACATTTTTCAATAATTTTTACTTAACAATAACATTTAGAATACATTTATTAAATAATTCTACTCAGTCAATAATATTGATTGCCGAAAAAGTCGTCATTCGTTTTAAAGTTTTGATTACTGTTCAATCGATAGCATCATATTTAGATTTTTCGATGAACCGAGCTAGGGAGCAAGACAACAAAGCCCCAAGAAGCGGCAGTATGGCCGTGCCAACAGCAACCCCAATTAGTATGTTCATATTGTTTGTCAGATATTCAGTGATGACTTCATAACAACCCTGAAAATATATATATAAAATATTGCGTACATTAAAAACTTAAATTATTGATATTTTGATCGACTTGTTATCAGACCCAACCCTAAAATTGTGTTGCAGTTTCTTTATTACTTTCGCTTATATATAGGCATTTTGTTTATAACCTAAAAAAGATATGAAGTATTTTTCGTAATATGTTAAAAATCGTGCATTATTTCATTATCATTAAAAGATTTTTTGTATATTTTTTAATGATAATTATAATTTTGGCTTATAGAATACAATACAGGGTTGGAAAAGAGATAAAAGATCTGAGCAAAAGATGCATAAATTTCCCAAGATCTATAAAGATCAGAAGAACAACATTATATACCTATCCTTGTGTAATTTAATTTTGAGATATTAAGAATATACAGAAAATATAGTGCAAATATTTTGTAACTTACTTGTTGATAAACATTGCTATAGTTGGCTGTAACGCAGTGATTTGTATCGTGGCAACAAGAGATAGGAATGACTCGTTGAGGCGAGAGCCGCATCCAGTCCGTGTAATTGGAAACCCCGCAGCATTGTAACTGTTATTAATATCATTTAAGAATGAGATATATTTTCTTTATAATAAAATTAAATATTCAATATGATTAAAATATAAACTTTCTTTTCCGTAGGAAGCATATCTGCATATAAATAACATGTTATTTTAATAATAAACGCTATTTTAATTACTACATTTTTAATCAAGTCGCAATTTTTTTTTTTCATATTTACGGCTTTCTCTCGCATCAAAGTGTCAAGAGTCAAATCTGCTTCACGCTGTATCCCGCTAACAGCAGGGTACGCAGAGGGACATATTAAGATACTCACAAATGTGAATCGAGACACTATTCTCCGTAATTATGATTAATATAATTTTTAATTATAATTAATTAAGCAAAAAACATACTTTAGATTGAGCAAAGTCGAAGTTAGCCTTTTGAGGATCATATGTAGCAATTGTTTGAGTGAGTCCATCGTGCAAGCCCTTGGCGAACGTGTCCCGATAGCATACCACCGACGCACCGACACCGGCATCCATCATAAAAATGCACACCAGAAATCCTCCGTACTATAAAATAAAATATATAATTTGGTTTATATTGGTGTAGATATAACGTGGTAATGTAACGTAATAGTTGTAATGGTAATAATAGAAAAATAAGATTATATCAAATATACTTGAAAAATAAATAAGACTAGTTAAAAAAACAAACGAACTTAAAAAAAAACTAAATTGCAGAAAATAATATTTTAATTAAGTACTTGAAAATAAAAAATTAAAAAAAAAATAATAAGTGAAATTTTTTATAGTTTTCTACCTATTTAATATTTAAAATGTTTTATTTTTGGAGTTGGTGCTTTTGTTTGGTGTAAGTTATGTAATATTCTTTTTACTAAGGCTTGACTTTAAAAAAAATTTTTTTTATATTTTTAATTTAAAATAATTGTTAATATCATACAATTTTACCTATTAGAACTTAATATACTGATATAGGTACCTACTAATATATAAAAATTACGATGGCTCACTCACAATTTTAAAAGAAGCAGAAATACAATTTCCTCAATATAACTAAACGAAAACATTGCCTTTTATATTTTTTTTGTTTTTTGCAAAGAAAATTAAATATATTACACACAAGTTAAATAATGTTTAATAAATCGTTACCACTATTGTAGATCTAAAATGGCTAAAAAAACATAGGTGGTACCTAGTATCTATGTATATTAATAAGTTCCCACTACATGACAGTATTGATTATTTAAAAAAAAAATGTCGGCTTCTTTAAGCCTTTTCTGTGTCTTTACACAGAAAAAATGTAAAGTAGATTTTTCTGCTTGAATTGTGTATGACATTTACTTTATTTTTATACCGTAGCTTTATTGAGTTTAACCTTTGATATTACTCGTAACGCCGTTCGTGTTATAGGTCAGCGAGTATATGCGTACAAGTGCATTCTTTTTTAAAACAAATTTATTAGAAATTGTCCGAGATAATATTTATACGGCTGAATGGTTGGTTAAATTAAATATATACAGAGTTTGTGTTTTTTAAAATAATATTTTTTTCCATATCACTAACATTTCAACTTGAACTTTAATATTTCTATATAACTGTGGTTAATCATATATTCGAACCCAGTATTTTCACTTTAATGCGGACAAGATTGCGGGCGATTCTACTCAAATATAATAGTTTCGCTTTGTTGTTAAATATTTAACTTAGATAAATATTTAATTTGGTAAAGAAACAATGCAAGTTTTTATTCTTTAATCAATTAACTTTTCACAAAGAGCCCCGTAAAAATTATATGGGTCCCTTTATCCTAATGAACTATTCTTCTATACTCTGTTCTTGTAATTTCTGGCCTTGTTTATAGTTTTATGCAGTAGATTCTTTTTATAAGCTCTAAATCACTTCCCACATTTTCGTGAGGGTTCACACCGAAGTCGTGGATGCATTGTACAACAAATACCCACAATGCCAGCCTTATGTTTCGGTTTGTTATACGGTAAAACTTAAATGTACTTGAAATACACATTTTCATCGCACTTTGATGTCAATTTTACTTTCAATTTGTCCATTATAGTATTAATAAATTAATTTAATAATGGCACTTAAAATTAAATGCTTGCTCCGGTCAATGGAAATCTGTTAATCATTGATTTGAAAATAAAAACTCCCGCTGTGTTCCTTACTCAGCAAGAGGTTCTTCCCAAGTCCGAGGTCAAAAAACTAGGCATATAATTTCTTATTTTGAATAAAATTATTTAACTTTGACTTTTTAAAATACAACTGTACTTAAAATGAAAATAATAAATTGGTCTATCACTTACAATGTAGAGTAGTACAGGTTGCCCTTTGATGATGCAGGAGAATGCCACTGAACTAATAAGGACGATCAGACTTGCAATTCCTATGATCACGTGAGGAGCTGTTCCAGAAAAGTCCGAAGACAACTCCATGTATTTGTAAAGATCAAATTCCGCCCATAGTCCAACTATTAGGATGAAGAGTCCCGTCAGCTGTAAAGTTATTGGACATTGTTTTAATAACTAAACTTATTTTTCGCTATTCAATTCCAGTAAATAGGCAATTACATTCATGAATTTTTGTTTAATTACAATCCCGCGTAAAAACACTTAAAAAGAAAAATATTGATATTTTTTGTATCTAAAAAAAAACAATAACGTCCTTTTTTTCAAAATAAGTTCTATCACATAAATTTAAGTATTGATTTTAATTTTTTATTTAATTATTTGAAATTCACATCTGTTGGTAATATTTAGAAACAATTAAGCTCTCACCCAAAACACGATGTTAAATATGAAGAGCAGGGTTTTGAGGCAGGCAATGACCGCCACGTTCTTGAATTGGTTGCCCATTGCAGGTGACTTTAATTTACATCTCGTATCGTAACTGTCCTTCACGAGCCATATGTTTAGTTTTACAGGAGTTGGGACTGAATGAGCTTATCAGATGATAACAGAATGCGCGCGCTGGTGCAAAACGCATGCGTCGATCAATTCGCGTCTACCCTTTGTTTGTAAATACATTTGTGTGCTTCCAAGAAGTGGTCATATTTTTAATTTTATGGTCATGATTTTTAATTTTACTTCATAATATATTTTTAGCATAATATAGCTAGGTCTGCGACTGTAAACAGGACTGATGTTGGTTCGAATCCTACTCGGGGGAATGAAAATTGAATATTTTAAATTCCTCGTTTTGGTAACAAGGCAAAGCGCGACGTTGAGTTTAGTTACTTAACACGCAATGCCTCACGAATTTGGCGAGAAGTAATATATAGAGAGATTCCTATAGAGTTTCCTATTATAGCGTAAATGTCATAATAGGGAACTCTACATACTCTACAAGTTAAAAAAATATAAATATACACTTTTAGTTATATCAGATTTTTTAAATTATTTTTATTTTTTGTCCATACGATAATCGTTGCTTACTTATTATGAATAACTATTGAATCTTATAATAGAAGCACTGGTAAAACATGTTTATTGCCACAATTCTAATTTATAAAACTTAATTAATTGTATGAGTGATAAATTAATTAATATTTTGAATTAATTAATATCTCCATATTAATATTTCCAACAAGCAGTAGGTACATTCTTAAAGATTTTATTACTCTACTTTAACTTCTTTTATACTATAATCATGTTTTACTATTTAACATTTAGTTTTTGCTATAAAATGATAAATAGAATTGTTTCAATACTCATGAAATTTTATTAAACCCATTGTAAAAGGTGTATCACACTCGGTATGTTAGACCTTTCAGTTTGATCGTTTTGTTAGTCGTTCAGAAGTCACAAAGCTGCGCTGGCGCACGCTTGCTCGCGGCTAGAGAAGGTTCGCTACGCAAAATTACGATCTTTTATAGCCATCAAGTGATTAATGCTTAATCAATTGGCTTGCGAGTAATTTATATAGAGAAATTTAAACGCATCAATCTATTCATAATGGTGTCTTCCGTGAATATTTTTGTAGTTGGATTCATATTGCAAATTACGTTCGTGTTCCCAATTGCTGAAATTGAGCCAGAAGATGGTAAGATTAGTTACTTGTTGCTTATTATTATTTTTAATAAATTTAGAATGTTTGTTTGTAAATAAGTAGTTTAAGTATTATCTTTCCTACTAAAATATAAATAATATTTATCAAATTAACTTACAGAGATGCAGATAGGGATAAGGCTTTATTATACTTCAGAATTTGAAATAAATTACATTTAAAGTTCGTTCCCTGGATTCAGAATATTTTTTCAAAATAATGTTTTTTCTGTAATTTATTGAAGTAATGTTTAAATAAATTATTTATTTTTTCCGTGCATTAAATAATTATTAAATGTTACCAAACGATGTTGACAGGTTTAAATATATTTTAAGACACTCCTTTAACACTCAGTTTTAATTTCATGTTGAATGGTGGAACTCAATGGCTTTACCAGAGCGACGAAATGAAAATATTAAATTTTCATTTCCCGACTGGGAATCGAACCCACAACCATAGTTACAGTCAGGCCGACGGTTTGTTTATTTTTTCGTTTTTAAAATGTCTTTATTGATAAATAAGTATAATATCAAACACAACTAAATCTAAGAAAAAAATAAATTAAATCAACATAATATTAAAATGTTTCTGTGTGGACAGTAAAATGCCTAACGGAGTGAAATGTCACTAACCCATCCATAAACATGGTAGAGACGTATAAAAATAAAACAATAATAAAATCTTTGTACATCTAGAACTTTAAGAGCTAGAGTAAATAATGTTTTCTAAACAAATTCGTGAACTATATAGCGTATACAGGATGTTAATATCCATCAAGAATAATGGTGACTAATTTTAAAATTAAAATAAATCGCTATAAACTTTAAATAACGTATATTTATTGTTTAAATAAATACTAAAAACTATATTAAATCGTGTGAAAGAATTATCAATAGCCTGTCAATATATAATATACGAGTATATGTGTATAATGTTTTTATAAGACCATTACCATACCATACCATACCTAAGCAACGGAGAGGCAATTATGTCTCACGATTATCGTTACATAATCGTCTTCTAACAATAGTCATTTACTGCAAATTTAGATATTCACACTCTTCTTTAATTGAACCAGGTAACGGGTTTCCTTCCCAGGCGCGCGCATCAGCTCTCCCGTTCCGGTTTTTATCCGTGACAATTAGGTTCCCACTTGATATAATAATTTCTCTTGTATAAACATCATTAAAATGTGTTCCTACAGCGAGTCAGGAAGTGTAAATCTTCTCTATCTATGTCTTTGATCGTTACATCGAGAACACAACCTTATCTGGAATCTAACAATTACAATAGTGCTATGACCGAATTAGTCGTATACCGTACTGCATGAAACAAAGCACGTTATTTTGCCGCCCGTGTTGTGCACTATCGCTTTATCTTTTTGTTGTCGATATGACATGGTCTGTTTCTTTTGAACTTTTATGAATGCATCGAGTTTTGACTTGTATTTTAGTATAGGTCTACACTTTTATTTAGTAGGTAAAAATAATTTAATCTACATCACTCCGTTCTCAACTTTCTGTATATTTGATCCTAATAACGAACTTTATCTTTTATTATTTATTTAATTATACCAATGGAGGCAAAAGAATTGTAATATCAAATCTCTATTATACGAGTAGGTACAATCGAATACACAACCATGAAATGTAGTCAGACACCCAGAAACATTACAATTGCTAATTTGTGCTTTGTACTTTTATAAAATATATAATGACATTGTAACTACAAATACAACGACCACCTGTTAGACAGCCCATCTGATGACCAGACTCTATCAGATGCAGTTCCCGTCGCCCGTAGTGATGGATCACTCGTGCACGTCCGCAAAAACTTGTCGATCGTTTGAATAAGATTAACCTAGACCTATAGTAGGTCGATGCTGAGATGATTGATAATGTCTCGATCACTATGCAATTGCGTCAAAATAAGCGTGCGGGTATTGTATAATGTAAGACTGTAGATCTAACATGGTGCTTATATCTTCATACTTCACAGCAACTTTTTTGTTACATATCCCACATTTTTTTAAAGTATATACCTACAACATCTTCCGCCCTTTATTAAATTATTACTTTAAATAGATCATATAAACTTTTGGGGTTTTACAGGAAGTTTATATATAATTTCAATATACATCTCCTGGCTCCAATAACAGATCCAGATCAATTGTCTTGTACTTACAAAAACTACGCTAAAATTACTGATAAAACTAGTATAAAAATATAACTTTATATTTTTTTCTCATAGCAGTCACAAGAAATGCAAACAATTCAAGGAGTGCTTCAAGCAGCACTTGTGCTTAAAATATTTTTGATATTCTGTGTTTAAAATGTGCTTGACCTAGTTGGTTTGTTTGTAAAGTTTCAGTTATAGCACGTAGCTGACCATAGTGAGCATGTCATTACGTCAGTGGAGCAATTCGCGGTTGGCATTATGCATGTACTAACGGTCATTTGACGAGGGCCAAGCGCTCTGGCAGGTGTTCCAAATCTCATAACCGCAGATCCACTAGCTGCTTCCTGATGACATTTTAAAACATTTTAAAGTAAGATTTTTATATACAGACAAGGAAGACTGGCTAGTCGGAGATTAGGACGTAAAACTCTACATTTTGCATAGCATAGTGAAACCCGAAAGCCCTTATTGTTTAAGTCTGAGTAGGACTGCCTATATAATATTATATTACTTCTTTATATATTGATGCCTAGTTTTGAAATATGTACAGTACTTACTCGATGATATATCGAGTAGGTACATTTTTGTATAAGATATATTTTTCGTTTTCGTGTCATAAATAAAAGAAATTTATGTATACTAACTTTTAATTTTGTAATATACTTATAATTTGTGAACTACCTGAATAAATATTCTTATTTGTTTTAATTGTGCATATATCTTTATATTAATTAAAGTTGACCTATCACCTGTTACGTTCAACTGTTAACTTAATGTCACGCCATAATTCTAAACAGGCATTCACTGCAAAAAATAGAGCTCGCGTGAAATTTTGCTTTCACTAAACATGTTTGACTGGGTGTTTTAATTAGTTCATTATTATTTTGCGTCCAGTCGGCGATGACTTATCAGATGTTAATACTTGTCATAGATATTTTAAACTGAGGTCGTTTTTTGAGGCCGTCGTGGTGCAGGGGCACAAGGTTGTGACTGTATTGCGACGGACGTGGGTTCAATCGTCCTTTATTAATATTTTCATTTCTTCGCTCTGGCACCCAGGCAAAAGCCTGGCGCTAAGTCTGCTCTTCAACAAGCCAGAAAAATTCGGTGCAAAGTGGGGAACGGACTTACGGCTTGGTTCCCTCTGCCTATTCTATTTTCGTGGGATACAGTATGAAGCTGATTTAACTAAATACTATTAAATGACGATAAACCGGATATTTTTTGTTCTTACTTAGAAAGTCAATCGTGCGAATGAAATATGAATTTTAATTAACCGACGATTTTATCCTCAGATGTTAAACGTCTGATTATATGAAAGTATAGAGTTAATGATTTGTCTATTAAAGCATAACCCAAATTATCGGATAGATAAGAAATTTAATATATAAAAAATATAAAATTTAATATATTAAGTGAATCATGACTATTTTAACTGACAAGAGTTCTGTATAGAGCTCAGTTACTTGTCCCCACTATACCTTTTACAGATTAGAATGCACTAGGTTGCTATAAGGAATGGCGTGATGATAAGAAAAATATAATCAATAAAATTTTATGTGATTTTCACTTTACTTATGTTTACCGTATATAGCAGGGAGGGATAAGAACTAAACACACCCATTTCGTTTCCGAATTCGAGACACTGGGCGTTGAATGACGGAACTCAACGCCCCACTTGGTCGTACCAGCCGGGCAAATGACATTTCACTATTACCGCGATGACTTCAATCACTAGCTAGGAACAACGTAATCATAATTGTTACAACAAAAATAACAACACAAACAAAGTTAAATGTAAACAACGTTCGAAAGGACATTCTTGCGTTAGTTTGTTAAGACCGGACCGTTACAGCAAAAGTGAATTTACCATAAACAGATGAATAAGTATGCGATACGTGCTACAAGTACAAGGTATCTAGTAGATAAGTCGTCAAGTAAGACAAAAGTCCTGATTATACGCGGGTCACTGACCGGACCTTCTTCATACGTGTTTAGGTCAACACCACTTAAAATCTGAACTTCCTTTTACTCTTCTCTAAATTCTTGGTTTGGCGTAAACAAATCTTTGATAAAACCGTCGTTTGGCATATTGAAACACGATTCGTAACGGCTCAATAACCTTATTTGGATTTGCTATTTCCCATTATAATGCCTGCCCACGTAAAATTGCATTTAAAAGATGTTGAAGAATATTTGGTCATGATTATTGTTATGGTCATTAGTGATGAGTAATTTCAGTTCATCTAAAAATATATGCTCAATTTTTCTAAAAATATTTTTGTTTCCAATTTTTGAATATATATGTTACCGGCAATCTATGTAATTTAAAGATAGAATATTTGGGGCCTCCAGGCGGCTTATGAAGTATTATCAATATGTTAATTTCCATACTTTACCTAGGTATTGAAAAAAAATTATTGAAATTATTATTATATTAGTACCTGCTGACTGCTGTTCCACCGGCAATGTGTAAAATAAATACATCTTTGTCTTTATATCCTATATTTGAGTTATAGATTTAACGGTTTTTAAGTGCAAGTTAGATAATTAAAATAAATAATACTTTATACATTATCAGCACGTTTTATTTATATTATATATTGGTGAGGTATTGTATAAAAATCGAATAATATAGATTGCCGGCATTCAAAATGTTCTTCCTCTTTTGTTTCAAATTTCAGCAACAAAATAAGCTTATTTAAGTCAAATCAATAATATTAAGTTTTAGTTTAATATTGTTTATTTAGGTTGAAGAGACTCGTGAAGGAATGACGGTACCATGATGATTGCGTCCAGTTGCGCAATTTTAAACTGTTATATTTTTATAAGCTATAAACATCCGTTACCCACGTTTCAATAAATTGAAAGAATAAATTGGTAAGCTATAATAAAAACAAAAGACTATGTAATGTAATAAAAAAAGCTCACATATACTTAACGAGGTACAAAATTTTGGTTTCAATTGCCAAAAGTCCGTTTCTTTTTGCCTAAAATTGGAAAGTGGACATTAAATAAGTAGTCTTAAAAATGTCCATTACTTGGAGACAAAATAGGACAAAAGACGCGAGTAACAATAATTTGCTCCACATAGAACGAGGTAAATCAATTGTTTGGCATAGATAGCGCTATTGAACCCCTTTAATCCAATTAAATTAAGTAATTGCTATCTAAAAATTAATTTAGCCAATCGTGATTCTATTTCAAATGTCCCAAATTTCTTTACCACCAAGTAAAATACCGCCAAAGAAGTTTTCGGGTCTGTCATGTTGTGATCGAGACGTACAGAGTACAATAAGGCGGCTTTGTTCTGTCCGCGACTCCGACAGTGGGTCAATTTTTAATTGAATACGGCAAAAACGGTGATTATACACGCACGGCCAACTTAACAATGAGATTTGGATTTACATCGTTTCTCTGCCTTTTAAGTGTAAAAATTGAAGTGATGATGTATCTAACGTTTTAACACATATAGAAATTTTATGCACTACTTTATATTTATTATGATGTGCACGAGATGTTCTAATTTGGCTGTCGTTTTAAGTAATCGGACTTGAATCGGACTGTTGTTTGTATCGATACGTACTATGAATAATATTTTATATAATACCTATTAGGAACTTGGTTTGTGAGGACTTGGGGGTGGATGTAAGGTAAGGTATAAATGAAAAAAAATGTATTTTTCCGATCACGTAGGAATTTCGGAAAATACTCTCTTAATCCTATACTACTCTACCACTCTACACTTCCATTTTTTATCGTGATGAAATCCTTTCACGGGTACGCTACCCAAGTGGAGACTCAAGCGGGTTATATGGGATTTATGGACCGGCAGATGTAGGCGGTCCACACCGCTCAGTAAAATCTTACAGTGCCCATCCTCAATCGCCGCGTGCTGGGTCTACAGGAACCCAGGGATTATTCCACAACGCTGACAGTGGGAACCGGCTAGGCAAAGCTGGTGGGTCACCCTTGATGGTCTGCGCATTGTAGCGCCTGGGAGCAACCTGTGCGCGTCTCTTATTACGCGCCCTTGTCTTCCATATTTTAACTTTCTAAGTCTAATAATCTGGATAGTGTCACTCAGCAACGGAAGAGTATTACATATATATACATTAATATATGTATACATGAATAGATAAGTACAATATGTGTTTAGGTACCACATTATATTATATAGGTAAAGGAAGTCCTAATGCGTCAAGCTTTTATTGTTTGAAAACAATCGTTTCGCGTGAATCGGTTGGAATAAAACATTTTTATTGAATGAACATGTTAACAGTAAAATAATTAGTATTTATCGCATTGTAAAAATACTAAAATATTAAAAATACAATAATAAGTTCTTTGATTTTCACGATTATTACACATTTTAAATGAAACTATATATTTTACATATTTATTATAAATCAAAATTAAACGACAAGCCTCACGCTATCGGCACACAGCAAAGTAGTCTATAGGAAATCACTAGATTTCCTAGTTAAGCACTCCCCTAGTTTCAGCCGAATTCTGGAGGTATTGCGTGTTGAGTGGCGGAACTCAATGCCGCACTTTGCCTCGACACCAGAGCGACGAAATAAAAATATTAATCTAAATAAATATTTTATTTTTACGAGTGGGGATTGAACCCATAGTCAGTCTCGTTTACGCTTACACACTTGTGCCTCTGCGCCACGATTGGCCTATTTTTTACTATACTTGAAGGTATACATTATAAAAATTGAGCTTAAAAAGAAATATTTATTATTATAAAGAGTAATGTAATGTAATCTTATACATAATAGTATTTACTAAAACATTGAAGGCATTCATAAAACTATATAAATACATATTTATATCAAAATCTAAACGTATATAAATATCATCTCTTTTAAACATCTAAATCATATTTTAGGTATGATTGAAATAATTCAGTAGATTTCGCCACGCGCGACTGACCGTATGTGTACCCAAAGGAGTGAAGGTCGGTTGCACACATCACTTTACTGTTATCATGTCCCCGAAATATTTATATGTGCATAGCACAATTTCAAGATATGTTAATTTGTCAAATAAAAAATGGAAATGTCCGTACAAATATTCGACGATACATACATACATACATGTCTACATATTATGTACATTTGTATATGTTATATGTATTATGTATACATAAGATATTTAAAATATATTATACAAATTAAACAAATCAATAAGATTGTAATAATAAGTAATATCGCAGAAAATAGAAAAATGTCAAACAATTCCATATTGTAGTGATATCTGTATTACAAACTCTAAGCAAACTACACATATTTGTGATTTTTATTGTAAATGTACTTTAAAATGTTACAAAATATAAGTTCAAAACATCATTGCTATTGTTTTCCTGCACATCCTCTCGCAGAGTATGGCGAGGCCACTTCCGGTTCCGGACAATATAACGCCAGCTCATGGTAAAATGCTAATGATTTTATAATTTAAAGTCAAAAATATTTCATATAATTAGAGTTAAAATTACGTTTTTTGTTTGTTTATCGGTTAACATAGTGTAATACTGAGTGTACCTATCACATAGTGTTCAAGTGTTTTTATTTTTAGTTTATTTTGTAAAACTTTTTTAAAAAGTAACTAAAATAATTGCTTTTCAAAATTGAAAGGAAAAGCATTTTTCTAATGAAAGAAAAATGTCAAATTTAAATGAAAGAGGAATTTTTCCTTATAGATATATATTACTTATGTTCATATATGAATATCAATAGTTTTTTTTATTGAATACAGTTAGTTTTAATAAAATTCCGAAAGTAAATATTCGAATGAAAAAACATTATTGTATGAATAAAATATAAAACATTTATTTTATTGCAAACGAAAGTAGTATGATAAAAAACCGTTGTAGGACAACACTTCAGCGTTCTACATGGAGAAATTTCTCATTATGACTGATAGTATTATGTATCTGATATAGATTGTATATTGGACGGCTGCGTTAAGGTGCCTACGGCACAGTCTGTGTGCTAACTGCTCCGATTTGCTCCGAGTGAAATATTATTTCAATGCCATAAGGAAATGCGTTTTATAGTTATTAGGCTATCTAGTATTTTAATATTATATTCATAGGTACTACTTCTACAGATTGATACTACGTATTTAAAGATAATAATGTAAACATTAAATATAAATACGGACTAGAAAAGTGTTGAAAATTTCATTTGGTTTTTTATATCGGTATATATACGTGTATGTACATATAGAATATGATATTCTATTCCGTCCATTCCAAAAGAAAATTATTATAATAGAAATAATTTTGAAATCTGGACTTGAATCGCTATAAAGTGCAATAAGATATTAGGTGGCTTAATTGCTTTTAATTCAATAATAATATAGAATTATATTTATTAATTGTAACAACAGCAAGTATGTTGGTACCATACGTACTTATTCGTATACGTACCTACCACTATTATAGTAAACTGTAGTTGAATTTTAGCGAATGAGATCGTCAGCTATCTCATTACATCTCATTGGTCATATTACTCGGTGGATGGGGAACACCTCAGTGAGCAAGTCAATGGGTTAATGGTACACGCGGATCACCGCATTACCGATGCATCCAAGCGTCTCGGGGCTCGGGGGCTGAGCAAACCAATTACGGAAATCGACTTCTCGTAGAAAATTAAACACTAAAAGCCTAACGGTGTTCTTGAACAACAAGATTTGTCACTTACATAGACATATTGCTGTAAGATGTATAAATGTTTATAACTTCCTTACTATCTTATATCTAGTGGATTTCTATCATTTTTAAATATAGGTATGAAGAGGTATCATATTAATATATCTACCTACATTAAGTTTATACTTATAAATGATCAATGTATATAATAAGAAACTTGAGAAATATACTATATTTGAACATAAGCTTATCATATATTTTTTAAAACTTATTAATTTATTATTTTATAAGCTTATTCATATATATGTAAAATCTACATTAGAAAAGTTCTGTTCAATGATGCACTTTAAATAACGCTCTACAATATGGCAGGCATGACAATTACTAAGAGCCTAATTCCTTTTGAAAAAAATATAAAATTAAAAATATTCTTGATTGAAATTTGCACTTTTGAGTCGTCGAATGAACATAAAACTACTACCGGCAAAACTATTGTATATCGTATTTTAGTTGGTTAATTTTATATTAATATAAAATTAACCGACCCACTATTTCAATTATGAGGTTTACCCTCATAATATAGGAATTATTTAAATTTTAATATTTTGACATTATAAATGCACTATTTTTAAGCTGATCAGGATATAAAGAATAAACTCGTTATAGTTTATTCTTTATATCCTGATCAGCTTAAAAATAGTACATTTATAATGTCAAAATATTAAAATTTAAATAATTCCTATATTATGAGGCGTGACATTGTGACAGTGCATGCAGGCGTGAGATACATATATGATATTGATATATTTTTAATAAAATATAGAAACAATTATGGTTAGAAACCAATCGCTCATGTAACATTATTTTTACTAGAAGTGCTACACTTAATTGGTGAACCCGACTTTCGTGATGTTCGACTGCGATGGGAGTACGGAAAGAGCGACGAGGAAAACCCCAAAATGCTCCTAGCATTCCAAATACACTACTGTGAGCTGCAAGCATGGGGACAATACAGATGTAGGACGAAAGTAAGTAATATTTCTTTTAAACTGCCCTAAAATTGTCATATATAAAACATGGACGTACTTTTGGATGCTCGACTTTGAAAGCATTATTGTATATTTAAATATAAATCTGAGAAGCGTGTATATTTAAAATCTCTGCTTCCTTAACCTGACCGGACAAAGTACTATATTAATATCCATAACATCTAAATTGTAAAAAAATGTAGAATAAAGTGACCAGTTTAGTATAAAACTAAAATAATAATCATTAATCCTTAAGTTATTTCTTAACTTGAATAGTATATACATTATCATTATCTACGCTACGTACTTAAATATTGCATATTGCGTGGTAAATGTATATAAAAGCCTGCGCCTCAGCCTCCCCGGCGTGCTCTGGTAACCGGCAGCGCTACAACGAACGGGGGATAATAGCTCTCTATGGTTACCACGCCGTGACCGCAAACTTCAGCTTACCTGTATAAAAAATTAACTCGTTATTCAACCAACTTTTATGCATATATTATTTTCAATATTATAACCAAGAAATTACAATATGTACTTAGAATAGTTAAGTTACTAAAATAAATCAGTTTATGTATACTAGAGGGATTCTCTCCACGTTTTCTTCGCTCTCCATTCCACGTTGCGTATCTTTGGTGGCTGTCGTGTCGACACGACACGACAGTCTCCAAAGATATTTATTTTGATTTGACGCTGTTTATAAAGATCAATAAAACAAAACTTTTTACAAAAACATTTAAGTTTTATTATTAGAATAAAAAATATCGAATACTTATAAAGTATAAGTAATATACCTAACAATATAACAACAGTCGAATAAAATAACAATTTCTTTATTAATTATTTTTTATCTACAGGTAGTCGAGAATTTCGAAGAGGATCCAAGGTCTGGAAGAATGATGATAGAAACAACAACAGATAAAGTGCCATTGGCAAAACGTGGACGCACGTACACCACGTACATAAGCGGCCTTCGTATGGCTACAACATATTCTTTCGAAGTACGACCAGTTAAAAGGGATGCTAGAGACTTAGCTGATCCACACTCTATTGGATCCAAAATCATCATAGTACCTACAAAAGGGTGTAAGTCATTGCCTCTTATTGTAATATAAATCAAAATTTAACATAATAATATTTATTTATAGATTTTATGAAATCTGATATCAATATAGTTAAATCTAGATTATACCGGTATTGGGTTAAAAAGTGGGACAAAGTAGTTTCTCTCGGATACGCAGCGGCAGGTGCGTTAGGAAAATTCGATTTATACCTATTTAGAATTTTGATTTGATATCTAACAAATTGTAATTTTTGCAATTTGCATTAATAAGCTTTACTTTTTAATATTAATCTAGAGAAGACGTAAAGTTAGGGGTAGAAATTATTTTGAAACTATGTGATTTATCTGCAACCTCGCAACATCTTGTTGTCAATTTATCAATTTCAATTTATGACAGAGTACGTTAAGCTTAATTTCTTAATTCATTAAAAAAGCTTTTAATTATAAAATTTCATTGATAACATTAACTTTTTTAACGAGTCCAGTCGACGCGAAGGGGCACAAGTATGTGATTTTAAACGCGATAGGTTGTGAGTTCGATTACCACTCGAGGAAATTAAATATTATATATTTTCATTTCTTCGCTCTGGTGTCGAGGTAAAACGCGGCGTTGGGTTCCGCCACTCATGTAATCGTTCCAGAATTCAGCGGAAAGTGGGGAGTGGAGTCTTTTAAAACTTGGCTTCCTACCATCCTATATGCGGGATACAGCGTAGCGTGAAGCTAAAAAAAATAATTTATAATATTTTAATTTTAAATTCTAGTCCTTTTATTTAATGAGACAAATATAGCAAAATAAAGGACAATTATTAAATTGTATGTAGTGGTAACTCTGTTTACTTGAGAATAAGTGTTGAACCAGTGATACAATCATATGTGAATAAAATATAACTCCCATAATATATCTATTTTAAATGAGTAATTTTTTAGGGTGTATATCATTATAAGACCTATAGTTAAACGTTTAACATGATTTCAGTCTCCGCGCGTGCAACACAATGCTTACCTCATGCAAGCGAAGTGGAGGTATCCACGGGACCCTATTTCGGAGGTCGTATAGCCGTGGAGGCCGCTGACGGAGGACCAGAGAGGTGTTCTCTACAAGGAAACCCTAATAGTGCCCAAGACGCCTACATACTACGTATACATCACGACGAATGCGGTTCTGAGGTTAACGACACAACTGTCGCCACTTATGTGATCGTTCAAGAAAATCTTCCGATACTCACTCACAGCACTCGCCGGTGAGTCTAAAATTCTAAATAGGGGCAAAAACTTACAATATATTTTCGCTTTCGATAATGGCCAATTTGTATGTCAAGGTCTTTTTACACCGTTTAGGCTTAATACAGAACAGTTAACATAGCGACATGATAGAGTCAAGATTTCGGTGGAGCACTTTAACTTTCTTGTCAATAGTAAGTGAAAGTTGACATTGTTATACCTAATACGGATATATATAGAATATAGAGTACCTTGTATTGAATAACATAATTGTTAAATTAATTTTATGTGATCAATTGGGGGTAATTAGAAATTATATATGATCCCTAATTGTCGTCATTGTGATATATTTACTTGAGCGCTATAATTGTGATTTCAAATCTGAAGAATATCTTTATATTTAAATAGCTGTTTTCTCCTTTATATTAGAGTCAGTGCGACATTAGTCTCTACCACGTAGTACTTACGATTCATTAGAATCGCCGGAAGTGATTAGTATTTTCTTCACAATAGAAAAAGTATGTTCTTTAACATTACAAATCGTATGTAATTTTACTCCAGATAGATTACTTTAGACATATTCGAAATTTATATATTTTGTACATCTTAGGTTTCTAGTTCTATGTACATACAAGCCGGAGACGTTGACAGTACGTGCTGGTATCAATTTACCCAAAACCAACCCAGGGGATGTTTTAGTGGAGACCAAGCCGAACGGCGTTGTAGAGCCATATGATGATGAGCTGAACGATAATCGACTACAGCCGGCGAGGTTGGAAGCGAGGAAAGAAGAAACCCAGCAAAGTAATTTCTCATTTCTTAAATTTTTGTGTTTATTTTTTATTTAAATTAATACAAGTGAAATTTATTTTTATATTTAAGTGGCATTTTCGATTTAGTAAGAAATATTTTATATTGAAAAAATAACATCATGTGCGTTGTGCACACAGATAAGAAAAGGATTAGCCTTTTTTTTTACTTCAATAATCTTTAAAATTTTCCAGGTATGTTTGGAGAAGTGACACTGGTGATGTTCTTAGTGGTATCTGCATTTGGAGGTGTTGCCCTTTTAATTTGGAAGATGGTTCCGCAATCAGACAAGAGTGACAATGCATCTATTTCAACGATCTCATCTCTATCTCGCAGTGGAATCTTTAGTAGACGGAATATTGATAGATTCTCCGACAAAAGTTCTGTGTACTCCATAACTCTGTCTGAAAAGGACGAAGCCAAAAAACGCAATGACCGCGATGATACATCCGAGGCGTAATTTTATTAGTTTTATTTAGTTTAATACACATTAAGACTGTACTTAGTAACGCACCGATTGTGATTATTGTAATGTTTTGTAAATATTTAATTTGATTAATTAAAGTGTTTCGTTACATCACTAGTGAGTACTATGGAGTAATAAAAGTAATCACAAAAATACGATATAATGTTGTAATGTTTTATAATGATTTTTTCACATTCCATGTAATAAACTTTTGAAAGTAGCGAGATTTAAACGCAATAAGACTTCACGATAAACGTTAATTATCTTTCAGTTTTTTTTTGTGTTTGAATAAAAAATGTTAATTTATGGTGTACAAATTTTGATATTAATAATGAATGTTATGAGAATTAAAGCAACTATAGGGATGAGGTTCGGTTTCAAATCTTGCTACTCCAAAAATTACAATATAGGATTTTAATTTCACAATTTCATTTAAATAAATAATGTTAGATTAGGTATGCGAAAAACTTCGCTTTTTACCGTCCATGTGTATGTATATAAAAATATTTATATTCAAACTTAATGTTTTTAAACAGTAATAACATAATTGTTCTACCATTTACAAATTACGTCAAGCGATATTAATTTTTTTAGCTCTCTCCTGTCCTTGTCACAGCGGCTCCCTACATAGTGCATTTTGCAATTTTACACCTAAAAGTTATTAAATTTTATTTTTTATTTATTTTATTTTATTTATTTAGGTCACCAACAGGACATACATTTTTACATTAAAATAACACAAA
>DWAE01000054.1:0-25158 GCA_018237945.1 Heliconius sapho
CGGATTTTCGATTATCCGAATGCCTACCAACAACAATTAGTCCGGTTAATCGAGTTTCTACTGTATAAGAATTAAAACTCAAGTAACAGATATCCTTACAAAAATAGACCAACTAAAGTAGACATTAGTAATATTAGTAATATAACGGGTACATAATTGACTACATAAGATATAATTTCCTATTCGATCTTTAGTCTGCTTGTGAGAAATTGTTGAAAAAATTGTTTTAAACATCTAGGACCCCATATATATTTTTCTAGGAAATGTTACTAAAAATCACATTTAAATCTAAAGTAATGTCATGAATGTAGTGTTACTAGGTTAACCACGACTCGGTGCTGTTCTGAGGACATGTGCTCTAGCGTATCGTATCCTTAAGTAAGGAGAAAGGTCAAAGCAACTGCAAGGTTTATTATTCGCGCCTTTCGCAAGTGGTACATTATGTTGGCTTCATATCCTGAGTGTTGCTTCAGGCGTACACCTCGGCTATTTACAAATCCTTTTGGAGTGCTTGTTCTTAGGAGAAATTGCTTTCATATCAGACTTAGGATTTCTAACAAAACGTAGCGTATCCTTGCCATATTTGTGTAGAGTTTAAGATTTTTAAGTTAATATTTTATGAGCTATTTCATTTGATTGTAGAGGAACTGGTACAATAATTTAAAATATTGAATTTTTGTAGGTTTCAATATTACTTAACTTTTATATATATTTATAAAACGTGTAAGATTCGTAGTTTGTTAAAGAAAAACAAATTTTGGAAGTATTTTTTATTTGTTGTTGATACTTATGTCTATTTTTACATATATGCTAAGGTAACTATGATATTTACCCACTACGTTTGACTATGGACACGTACGCGTCCCATTGAACCCGAGGGTCAGATATATTATAAGATCATTAGGCAGTGATCGTTTCTTATAAAATATGTTTTTTTGATTCCCATTTATTTTTTATGATATAAAATAATATTACGATCCATTTTTGATCATTTACACAAACATAATAAATATTTTAAACCTCATGCTAATTTAACAAACACATTCATAATGTGTTTTAAGTTAGTACAAGATGATTTATTCGAATTATATGTTACTTACTGACCGTTTCTTACAGAAATATTGATATAATAAAGTGTAAAAAAAGATCTAAATATAATTCCAGTGAAAATTCGAAATCTAGCACACTACCTTATCACAATATAGTACTCCAACACTGACATTACATTTTATTGGATGAATTTTATTTTGTATGTAAAAATAAAATTTACAGATTAAAAGCTATTTCACAGTTCTGAACAATATATCAATATATATACATTGCAAAATACAACAAAGTTAAATTAAATTAACTCGATAACATCAAAGAAAACAATCAATGTAATCTATCAAACTGTAATTTTTAAAAATAAGAAATAGTAATTAGTAAAACCGTAGCTACATTTTAGTTTACATGAGTTTAACCGCCACGAACATAATAAATGACCAAATATATTAAAAGCATAATAACACATAGATATGCTATTTGTATTATTCCAATTATGAAATAGCACCTTGAATAACGGAAGCATACATCTAAATATGTACAATGCAGAACAATAGACAATAAATACATGTAAGTTGTGACCTTAAGTAATCAAGGCATAAACGATTTAAAAAAAATATATCTAATAAAATGTAACGTCGGAGAGTATGTCATTAATCCGATCGGACTTCGCAAATGAAGAATGTTTCAAACGAGCACGGTGAGTCGTTCCATTTGAGGCCCTTGTCGTCTCTATTCCATAGTTCTAAGCAGTTCTCTTCTTCGCCGTTTTCGTATCGGAAGTTGTTTGGTTCTCCTGCGTTCCAATTCACGAAAGTCAACGGTCTGCCATTGGCCATCCAAAAGAAGTTGCCTTCTTCAGCTAAGTCCGTGCCTGATGTCCAGAAATGCTCGCGGCCGTATCCTGTAATTAAAATATAATTGAATTTTTATTATAGCCGTATTATATATATTTTTTTTAATATCCCTAGAGTGCGGCATCAGAGCCTAGAATTAGTGATTAAATTATTTTAAATACTTAAATCTCGTATTGACTCCAAAATTGCTAGGGAAAGTTCTGCAAAATCCCGTCCTGGATACCAATTAGAGTATACGTTCAATATTCTCCACTCTCGTGCCTACACTTGTGCGAAAACGTTCGAGGGCTCATACATAATTTTGATGTCGGACGTGCGTTTTTACTCTACAATTTTTCATATAAATAAATTACTGATTATAATTTATTTATTTTTGTATTAGGTATTTTTATATTATTTTATCTTAATCTATTTTTAGGTGGGTAGAGAAACTCACGCATTTTTGATTTACATAAAGATTTCCTTAATGGTTTATATAATATTGTTTATTTTAACTTAGTGAGAGGATAAGAAATAAATTATTATATATGTTATATCCTTGAATGGGAATCGAGCCTGCAACGCTAGTGCCTCTTGCGCCACCACAGACTCATTTTAATATAAAATATAAAGCATAAATATACATATACAATTTCATCAGGAACTTAAATAACAAATGACTTCTACAAACCTGATTCTCTTACGTATTTTTCTAGTCTATCGTTTTCCTCTTGTGATGATATTGAGGCGAGGTGCATTCCATGGAACCTGCAGTATTGTTGTGCTTTGAACCAGTTCGCCTGAAAACAAAACAATTTGACATAAAAACATTGTTCATATATATATATATTTCTAATGATAGGTACTGATATATATTATTGTTTTTATGTAAGTTTATTCTCTTGACATTTTATATAGTATGAATTTTATATTTTTGTCTTCGAAGAGATGGATTTTCAATCATATTAAGTGTTCATCTAGCTAGGGAAATATTTTTAGTGGGTAATCTTTATTATTTAAATTTTTCGGTGGGTCAGGTTTATAAATTGAACAGAAGAAAGCGTGCCCTGTATTTAAATTGAATAGATATTTTAGAAATATATATATCTAGTCATGTATGTATATGTTTATGCATATATTTAAAAAAAAGAATAATCCCAGCAAATTGCTATTGAAATACGGAATCACTGTTGCAGGATCATTTAGATTAATAACATCCTTAAATACAAGTGTATTTTTCAATATATACATGTCACTAGTAAGTGATCACTTTTGTTCCTTCTTTATCCACTACAATAAATTATAAATAAAAATGAATACAAAAGCTACATAAATAAGACTTCTTAGGAGATTATCCAAATTTAAAACGTAATAATGTAGATAAATATAGGAATCTCACCTGTTATTACACAAATTACGTTTCTAGACCAAATTATGACACAAATAATGACGTGTTTTTATTTAAAAAAAAACAGAAAATCTCAACTAGCGCTCAACTTTATATATTACAGTGAAAGTTAGTTTCGTCTTTCATCTATTAGGTATGTGCGCGACTAATGCAGCGTTGTAATTTAATAATTATATCATGCCGTAATATGTCTTATTACCAGTCAATTAATGGTAAAATTACCGTGCACGATATCGAGTTTAGCGTGTAACATGTTTATTATTGAACATATTGCGAGATGATTATAGAATTTCATCAATGTAAACTTATGCGAGCAGTTGCTTGTACGATGTAAGGCGTCTAGGTCTAGAAAATGTACAGAATTATGCTACATAAAGCCTTTAGAGGTCGGCGGAAAATGGTTAACGTGTTTTAACTGTAGATTCACTCTATAATGCCTATCCTGCTGTGTGCGGGATACAGCGTGAAGCTGACAAATGATATAAAGTACGTTAAGCGTACTAAATAAATTGAATTATTCGCTTTACGGTATGCCCGTCGGCTATAACGTACCAAATTATTACGTATTATAATTATTATTATTACACCATTTTTAGTACATCATTAACTAGTATTTTATCCTTGAAAATTAAAGCACTTTAGTGAACAAATAACCTTTACGTAGTGGTAAATAACCTCATCCGCGTTTTGATGTGTTATAAGATACGATCAATAGATTTACTTATTATTGTGCCTTCGATAAAAATCAACCTCGTTGGGAAACGTTTTGATTTTTAGGTCAAAAATGTCCTGATCGGGACAAGCATAGTTCTGTTTTTCAGGGATCATTCTACTGCGTGTCTTTTTATTATTTTCAGTTTTTATTTACTTAGCAACAGTTAGATGGAAATACATATTAAGTATATTTATAAGTTATGTACAATTTTTCTGAAGACTTCCATGGTACATGGTTACTACCAAAACAATTTCGTTTAAGTACTTTATTTTTTTTAATATATTTTTAATTTTTCTATTTAAAACTTAAATAACGTAATAAAAAATAAATCCCCAATATATTTTTTTTTCCCTGCTTTTGGCGAAGGAATCCCGCTTTTTTACGCTTAAAATGTAAAAATATTAAAAATTTATAGATAAAATCTGGCAACACTGGTTATTTTTCTTATTAAATTTAGTCATTTAGTCATTCCACAAACGGATACAGAATATCGATGACAATTTACGGAATTTTTAAGTCTATGACTCATGTGTGTCAAAAGTTCTTTTGTTAACATATTAATAATTTGAACTCACTACCATATATAAAGGTCAAACGCTCGACATTAAACAATTCAAGGTAGAGGTAAGTCTGACCCTGAGTTACATCACGCTGAAACTAATCATTTATCTTGGAGATAAAAATCATGAGAGAATCATTTCTTGTTTTACAAATTAGATATAAATGACAAAAATATGATTTTATATCGATTACATTTATAATATAATAGATAATTTGAATTTATCTAATGGCAGCATGAAATATAACATATACTCGTATATACACTTTTGCCTTTTCTATTTCGATTCTAAATTCGAAAAAAATAAGAATCCTATATTTCAGTTCAAAATTCTCACATAATAATTTTAGTTTCTTCAGCTATTTAATATTTACTCAGTTAATTATTATTTAAATATCAATTGATAAGATAGTTTCATAATGTCATTGTGGTGTAAAAATGAAAGTATTTGTACAACAGTGAATACGACATCCGCTTTCGGCAATTAAAATACCGGTTTTTGATGCAAAACTGTAGGAGCTTATTTGTGTGTCAAAAGTCATAGTTTTTGCATTCGCTTTATTTATTTATTTGTGTCATTACCGTCCTTACTTTTTGTACAATTTAAGTAAAGTTCTTAAAAAAATTAAAAATTGATTACACATTAATATTTATTATTAGTTAATATTTAATGAGGCCAGAAATGGCGCAGTGGCACAGGCGGGTGTCTGTAAGCCAGATAGGCTGTGGGACCGTTCACCACTCGCGGGAATGAAATATTTAATATTTTCCATTCCTCGCTCGGCTAACGAGGTATAGGGTGGCGTTGAGTTCCGTTACTCAACACGCAATGCTTACAGACTTCAGTGGAAAACGGGGAACGGAGTCTTAACACTAAGTTCCCTTTGGCTACCCTATTGTGTGCAGAATACAGTGTGATTAAAAAAAAGTAACTATGAAATCTACTATTAAATTGCTAAAGATTATAAAAACAGTAATAGAATTAATTGGTCTTATATTTAAATATATTTACTTTTCAAAATCATACAGTATGACTTTGAAAAGTAAATACATATATTTATATATACCTGACGCCGCAAAATCCTAGAAGTACAATTAAATTATTCATAAATATCAATTGCTTTATCACCCACGCTTTCTATTTTTATCAATACGAAAATTGCTGAAATATTTATAGAATTTAATGTTCCAAACATTGACCTACAATACGAGTGACTAGTTAAATATAACAATTTCACGCTTTATCTCGTATTGTAGGAGTAGGTAGATAAAATTAGCTTCACGCTGTAACCCACACATAGGGTAGGCAGAGGGAACCTAGTGTTAAGCCACTCCATTCCCTACTTTCTGCCGAATTCTGGAGGCATTGCGTGTTGAGTTGCAGAACTCAACGCCGCGCTTTGCCTCGACACCAGAGTGAAGAAATGGAAATATAAATTAGAGTAGATAGAGCAGAGTGTTGAAACTGCTTTTTCCGCCGATTCGAGACGAGATGTGGGAAAACTTAAAATCCATCTTTGTCTTATATGAGCAGGAAAATATATTTTTTGTCATTCCTCTAAAAGTGGAGATTGAACCTACATCCATTGTAATTACGGTGAGATAACGTTCAACAGCGCCACTGTGGTCTTCAGCAATTTAAAATATGGCAGCATGATAATGCTGATCTTATTACATTTTTTTTATATAAGTACATAAAGTATAAATTTTATTAGCTCTGGTCAATCCTATACTACTATTAAAACAACAGCTTCCACTTACTCGCATTCGAAAATCGCGTTAATTAACAAATAGAAATATTTTTTTCAAAATATAAAATTGTATACAATGTAAGAGCCGTTTATACCGTTTTATTCGATTAGTGTATTTAATTTTTGCTTTGATAAGATTTGAGAGGAAATTGTATTTATAACGCATAATTTTATAAAAATTGTTTATATTTGAACTAAATTTCAGTTCTTAAGTAAAAATGGTTTTTTAAGAGTAGAAATTTAGTTTCATGCTAGAATTCTTCCAGCAAGGTCCGTACTCAGGTTCACGTTATCAGGAAAAAATAATAGAATATGTTAAAATAAATTTAACGAGCGAACGAGCTCAAATTCTATTGTTTTACAAATATACATCCCATAGTTTCTACCTTTGAGCTTCATCATTATACCAATTCGTTACAAATTGTATTGTCACTTGACTTACGTGTGATTTTATGAGAGAGATCCCACATTTTCTCCAAATTTTGCACGTTCCATTATGTTTACGAACAATAGATATACATTCGCCAATCTCTACGCGCTATATATTTCTGTTATCTACGCGTAGGTAACAGAAATATAAAAGCCAATAGGCAAAAGACATAATATATTATACTATTATTGTCAACAATAATTTTAATTAACTAATTATTACTTTTTACTTTTTTAATTGGTCTAAGTATTTTTTTTATACAATTTACATATAGTTTACAAAGACTTACCTTGCTTTTTTCTTTTTTGTTATTTAAGCCATTCGCTGCCAAGGACGAGTATACTCGTCCTGCTTAAAATATATTATAACATGCAGGCTTTTGAATTAGCCAAAATTTTTGTGGCCACAAAGGATATCGAGTCTTTGGTTTTCTGCTTCTAAATGATTATGTATGATAATATATGTGCTCTTACCAAGAAATAACAGGGTTTTTTTAAACAATAGAACTCAAAGTATAAATGGCAATAGGAATGATTTCATATAATTTGGGCTTGGCAGCTAATGGGATAACGAGCCCTAAAACTGACAAAGAATGAGTTCTTTGCGCACAACATTATTAGGCAATGATTACCTGAAATTATTTCGTAAGAGTAGTAGATCTTTACGAGAATAAACCAAGTCGTACTGTAATTTACATTTATTTCAAAACAAACAACGATAGGTGGTGCGATTGCGGCAAGGTTACTAATTAAGTAAAATTAGAATTGAATTTGTAAAGGAAAAAAACAGTGTTATAATGTGCCTTTTCTTGTAAATTTAAACAAGATATAGTAACTTGTCGTTTTAAATACGTATATTTATATAAATTAATCACTGTAATTTAATCAGCTGTTGTTGCAATTTTTTTGTTAGGTTACCATGGGCGATAATGCAAAATGCTCTTGAAATTTAAAGAAGTTAAAATTGATCTCTTAAAATTTAAATGTGCTAACCTAAGAAAGTACTTACAAATTATGTATATATTTTTTTTAGCTTCACGCTGTCTTCCGCATGTAGCGGGATAGGCAGACGGACCGGACTGTTAAGACTACTTACCAATTTCCGACAGAGGAATTGGGAATGGCGAAATTCAACGCCGCGCTTTACCTCGACACCAGAGCGAAGAAATGAATATATTTTTCTACAATTCCTCGAGTGGGAATCGAACCCACAATCTGTCACGTTTATAGACACACTGTGGCAACTATACAAACATACAAATCGTGAAAATAATTTAAACAGAGAACCTCAAGATTATATAGCGATCGTCGTGGTCATGATATTCAATTTATGTAAATGGTATTTGTTTAGCGGGTATTGCAACAAGAAATGAGGAAAAATATACAAGTTATAGTTTTTGTTGCTCTTTCAATAAGCCGTTTAATGTTATTTTAACGCCTTTCAGATTTTTATAATATACTCTACATCCACTTATACTCTACTACACTCTAGTTTTTATATTGCATGTTTTAGCTTCGCGCTTGTATCCCGCACATAGCAGAGTAGGCAGTGTGAACCTGTGGACCTAGTTTTAAGACACTTTGTTCCCCTTAAGCCACTTCCGTTCCTCACTTTATCAGAATTCTGGAGGCATTGCGTGTTGATTGGCGAATCTCATCGTAGCGCTTTGCTTCGTTACGAGAGCGACGAAATTAAAATATTATATATTTCATTTCTTCAAGTGGAAATCGAACCCAATGACCTCGCACCTTTACAGTCTCATACTTGTGCTCCTGCGCCGTGACTGCCCTCAATATTGTATCGCACTTGGTCTTTCTTTTTGGATATCAAATGTCTTAATTAAGCGATAGTAACCGTTTTAGGATTTCTATTGTCACCCAACTTTTAGTTGGGTAAGATTTATAGTGAGACCACTTGTATTATTTGAAGGCGTGGATTCAAGTCCAGTCATCCTGCCATATCAATGATTGCCATACTTAGAACAATATTTTAGAAAAATAACGCGAGACTATCCGAACATCATTACTTAACATCATCATCATTACGTAACAGTAAAATGTTTATAGGTTATATAGTACTAGCTAAAACGTAATTTTCATACAAGTGGAAAACCCCGTTCTGAATGTGTAGGTCATTTTACAGTTTCCGCGACATTTGCAGCGCCGTATTACTTCCGGTTCATTGGGTGAAGCTAATTTCGTATCACAGAAAAGTATGGAAATTCACGATTTCAAGAGACTTTTGCAATTTGACATTTCCGTTATATGACTGTGCGTAGATTATATTTATTGCGCTGTTTGAATTTTGTTATATTTTATTATCTGTTCAATAAAAAAATATAATAAATGAATGAAGCAGAGCGTGCTCAGCTGGCTTGGGCACGTCGAACGAATGAGTGATGAAAGAATGACAAAAAAGATTTACGATGGAAAAGTGAGCGGTAAGAGATGTAGAGGGAGACCTCGGGTGACCTTCACAATATCAGAGATACTGGAGGAAGGTCACGTAAAAAGCATGAGGACCCCCTGGAGGGCATGTATGAAGAGGTCGATGACAGTGGACCAGGCGAAAGAGGTATGTAGAGACCGTAACACATTTTTATAAACCATACGTGGTTATTACGCATGGTACTGACTGTTTCTTTTTACTGTTTATTTTTTTAGAATAACCGAACATATATTTGCAAACGAAAATATTAACTAGATGACTAATATAAATTTATTAACTTTACTAACTTTATTTTATTTGTCATTAAATATAATTTATCATCACCAGCTTTAACTTGCGGCTTCGACGGTCAGTTGATAAAAGTCACGTCTGACAAATGTGACATTGGTAGTATCTCCTCTTGCAGAACAGTGCGTTATATCTAAACGATAAACGCGATGTAATATAGCTATAGCGTTTCTCGATAAATGGCCTATCTCACATTTTTTCATTAGAACCTATAGTTCCCGAGAATAACGCGTTCAACCAAATAAACCCTTGAGCTTTACACTGTTAATATAGATAAGTAAACCGCTAGAAATCATTAAAGCAGCTTGTAAATTTTATACATGAATGACATTATATTAGATACCTGGTAGGTGTGGTTAGCTGTAAGTATCTTGTAAAAGAGAAAACTGAATCGATCACACCACGCGAGATGCGTACGAGTTGCGCAATTTGTGACGTCAATTATTATTAACGGATCTTGACACGTGCTTTTGCATCAATGTCTTGAAGGTATTTATTGAACATTTCAATATTTTTATGAAGATATTGATATATTGAGTTCTGATGCCACCCAATATATGTATATATAAATATATTCAGTAATTGTTCGGCATACACACATGTACATATATTTTATATTTGTTATTTTATTGTTATTGATAATAGTATATAATTCTCCGCTTTTGAATAAGTTAAACTAAAATTTATCAAACGGAGAAGCGATATCCAACATAAGCCAGCGACGGGACTTATATATTTTTTGTGAATAATTCTTGTTTTATCTTTGATGCAGAGATGACCTACTTTTATTTTTTCGGTATATATCCTCTTTTCCTTCCTTCTTTGACTTGACTTAAAAGATCGTTAAAAAGAAATATTACAAATTGCTGTAAAGCGTAAATTAACAAACTGTGAGACTTTCAATGCTAATTATCATTTTTTTTATTATATTCCCTACATAACTCTCTTTATTATTATCTCATTTAACAAATATAGACACAGAAACTTCTGAAATTCAATTTCGGCTGTTATATTATCTTTATAACCGACATTTTTATTACCTCTAAAAAAACCAGGTCAGGCTACTTTCTCACTGACAATGTGGGAACTTTTGGACAAAAGAAAGGATGATCGTCTTTTGATTTGCGCTACCAAATTACGGATGTGACTTAGTTTATACATAATACCTTGTTATGAAATATTTAGTTACACCAAGTAGTTAAATAACAAAAGAATTGTTTGGTTCTAGTAGTAAGGTAGTGTAAGTTATTTGCGAGTTTGATTTTTCAAAACTTATATATTAAAATTTCATGTTAAAAATGCTGATATTTTTCCAAAAGTATGACTAATAGTGCTGTTTTGATATTAATGCCAAATTACCTTAAAAAATATTCCTAAGTAATATCTCTTCTCGCCAGATTTAAGCAGAGGCATCGTCCACCGAGTCACGCCCAACTCGTCTTCGCTGCAGCTCGAGCAATCTGTAAAATAAACATAATTTTATTAGTTACATCTTCATATTATTAATTGAATGAATTTTAATGATACGTTGGAACAATGTTATTATAGTTATATGAAAATGAATAGTATACAAGATGAGCATTAGAACCAAATGTGCAGAGACTCTCTGATATGTTGCAAAAACAGTTTCTGCAATTCTGTATTTATAATATTTTTTGTGACATCTAGAGACCGTCAAACACCATACTATAGGTATAATAAAAAGTACATCCTTTCATATTTGTGAAGGTAAATAACTCCACCATATAATACAACTGATAAAATGCTTTGCCAATGCTGTTTTGTACTATCAGTACCAACCCATAAGGTACTTCCCGCGTATATACAGTTATGAAATTTGGCAAGCAATTAGAACTCCGGAATATGTTAATTTATAGATATAGAAATATTCATATCATTATCATTGCAAGGTTGTATTTGTAGTTAATTTCAAACAAAATAATGCTAATGATGCTATATTCATATTATAGATAAAAACTATTACAAACTTATTAAGTTTTTCAACTTTTATAAGTTGCATTTTTGTTTACCTAAATTTGGTAGGGAACCATTGGTGGATGAGTGCATTACAATATTTTTTAAGTTGAGAAAGAGGAAAAGAATCGCTCTCTGTACTTGGGTATACTCGTATGTGTGAAAAATTGATGATTGTCCAAACGTTGAGAAACCGAGATTTAGTAGTAAAGGTCAAAGAATAATGTATATAATAAAAATGTCATTAAGAAATCTTTGGATGATGAATGAAAATGTAATTATTGCAATGGATATAAAAAATCAATTGTATGTCTGTTTATATATATGTGTGTGTGTGTGTGTCTGTATAGCGAACATAATTAAAAATCATTTCTTAACAATTTTGGTAATAGTAGCAACATAAAAAAGAAGTATTTTAAATTTCTGTACTTTGAATTTTAAAATACAGCCTAAAGTTGTGGGTTTGATCCGCACACCGAATGTTTAAAAATATTTACAATTTCCCAGCTTAAGAAATAGCAGGTTATTGTCATCCAAGATATACGAAATACTCTCCGCTCATTACTCTCCGTCCACGAGAATAGTATCTTCAAACTAAATTGAGAAAAATTGTTTACCTACCTTTCTAAGTACGGTAAAAAACCGAATGGTTTTATACAATTTTCTAAAAACTAATATAAAAAAATATATGTACTAATTATGAATAAATAATGCACCATATATACAAAAATATACACTAAAAACTGTAAGTCTATTTTTAAATAACCTATTTAAATATTACTATCTCGCACACAGCAGAGTAGGCAGAGGAAACCTAGTGTTAAAACACTCCGTTCCCCACTATCCGCCGAGCTCTGGAGGCATTGCGTGTTGAGAGGCTGAACTCGACGCCGCGATTTGCTTCGACACCACAGCGAAGAAATGAAAATATAAATGTAAATAAATATTTTATTTCCCCGAGTTGGAATTGAACCCACAACCAGTCGATTTTACAGTCACACTTTCTGTCTCTGCGCCACGACCGACCTCATATTATTACATTTTATAATATTGCAATACAATATCACTTACAGCTCACATTGCAATACATTCGTTGCCTTGAGTTAACTTTGTTGTCTTATTCTGAATTTCATACACTGTGATACATATTCTGATTATATGAAATTTCTCATTTAATAATTAAATTCTCATAGTTGTATTAATAAATAATTTCTTAGTAAAAAAATATTACAAAATTCTACATAGAGTCGGCGGTATGGTATGGTTTAATTTAACGTTTAATTCTATGTCATTATTCAATTATTTAAAAAAAAAATCCTTCTTTTTTAAATAATAGAATCTACATCACTGGTTTCCAACCAGTGGTCTGCGGGCCACTAGTGGTCCGTAGAAGCCTAAATATGGACCGCGAACGATATTAGTTTTATGACTGGGGATAGTGAGGCCAAGTTTTGGTTTGATTATCACAGTTAATTTTTATTATACCTACATGCATAGTGGTCCCTGCTACCAAGAATGATATAAAAGTGTTCCTTGATCAAGAAAAGGATGGGATCAACCCCTGATCTACATAGAAAATCTCAAATAAGTTTTAATCAACTTTTTATTTTTTTATAATATTTTGTATTTCAGCATAATTTTTCTCAGCACAGTTGGATGGATGAGAACTTATAAATGGCTAGAGAATACAGTAACGTATAACTAGGTCTGCTTTAATAATAAAAGTTATAAACATATTGTTTATACTAAAAACATTAAGCATAAAGAACAAATTTAATATAAACTCAATATCAATAGTCATGAAAATACGGAAAACATAAAAGAGGTGACCGCAAACCGCTTAGCCCACCCTGACCTTTGGAATGATCCAGTTTCGTCGAAAGGTTAACAAAATATGAATGCATCCTTTATTTATGAATATATTTTTTTATATTGTTTTTTTAGTGTAGCAATATTGTAAAAACATTGTGGGATGTACCTATTATGTTGTATTTAATTGAAAGAAGTATCTGTGAAGAATTACAATTTCAATGTATATATTAATTTTAGGACAACAAAAAAAAACTATAAACAATTTAGGAATTTAAACACAAAGTACCACAGAAAAACCACGAGATATTAACCTCGACTAAGAACGAATGTAGAGCTCAAGAACGTAGGTATTCCTTTCCATAGTAGGAACAATGTAAAAGCTAACTGCTGACATCAACAATATTTAAAATGTACAGTAGATATATTTTACAGAGAATCAATCATCAATTTAAAAAAATATATCAATTTCGTATAGATATGTAGCTTACCTAAAGTTTTGCGTTTACAATTATATTTCTTTCAGTTGGTACTAAAATAACCAGCTTTTCGTTGTATCCCCACTTTCCACCCATTTATTCAAGGCATTGGTTGTTGAATGGCGGAACACAACGCCGGGCGACATTAAAATAATAAGCTTTCAAAATATCTTACATTGACCTTGATTGACAGCTCTATAAAAAGTTTATACTCTGTATTAAAGCATTGATTAATGAAAGTACTAACTAAACAATTGATTTAAAGAATATAAATTGTATGAAGGTTAAAAGTTACAGTTACTATGTTGGTAAGAGTCTAGCATAGACAGCTTTACGCTGTATTCCGCACACATAAGCAGAAGGAACTTAGTGTTAAAACACACCGTCCCTGACTTTTCGCCAATTTTTTTTATATATTGCCCGTTGAGTAGCGGAACTCAACGCTGGGTTTTTTCAATTGGTGCCAGAGCGAAAAATTAAAATATTAAAAAATAATCATTTATTCCCAAGTAGGGATTCAACCCACAACCGTCGCGGTACAGTCAAGAGTCAAGTACTGTAATCAAAATGCGGTCGTAGCTTTTTTCGTCAAACAGGTTACTATTAAGAATATTAGAATAATAATTAGCCTTAAAGACCTTAAATACACATTCTATGATAATTAATTAATACCACCAACTGTAGGACCTTCACATTGTTTTTAAGTTAAATTATTTATTATGTTTGTCTTAAAAAGTAATTAAAATACTATACATATCTCATTACATTTTGATACAAAGTTGAATTAAAACTAATGTCATGTGATGAAAATAAAATGTAACTCTTTAGAAATTCAGAATTAATAAATTATAGTAAAGTCGACAATTAAATAAAAATATTTCGTTTTAACTTCTCTTTCAGTTTAAATCATACTGTAAAAAAAAACTTTTCAATGAAATAATTATGTTAACAGTAGTCGAAGTTCACGTTAGTCACGAAGACATTAATCTAGTTCAATATCGTTTAGCGTAGCCTTAACTCTCATGTGTTTCAATGCCCATTGCCTTTTGCTGAAATAATAATAGGAGATCGAATGAGTTCTTCGATAACTAAATGAATAAAATAATTAATATAAATATGGTTTTAGGATATCTTTATGTATTTTTTATTTTGTGAGGTGTCTACCTCACTCCCTGTATGGAGATCCTACTCTCGTCGTCTCAATAAGATCTCAGAGTGAACTTTGTTTTTACTATTTTTTACACACAAAAAATAAAAAAATCTAAATTAAATAAAAATTCTTAGGAGGTCCCTCTTTGAGTAGAGGAAATTTTAAACTTAACCTCACTATAAAGACAATAAACAAATTTATATTGTAATATGCATACGATAATTTCGGTGTAATTTATTAAGAATACATGGCTAAATTGGCCCTCGGACGGCTTCGACAAATCACGAATCCAAATCTTGATTCATTTAATTTTGTATGCTTTTAAATTCAACGTCCTCTTTTTAGTGAGACAAGTCAATTATTATAATTAAAAAAATCTACAGTCAATCTATGATGGATGTACTCCAATGGATCTAAGAAAGAGACATAAACTACATCTATCTTATGTTTTTTAATTACATTCTTTACAAAATAAAAATAAAAAAAAACAATATATTTTATAAGTTATCTGATATAACATGACTTTTGAACTGACTATATTAATAATTCTTGACAGCAAATGACTCATCGATTAACAAAAAAAGGAACTAGTTTCGATGACATTAGGTAAAACGATTTTATATTCACTTTACATATTTTAAAGTTTAAAATTATTCTGATTTATTGTAAAATAAATTGATAATACCACTATTATTGAATTTATTGATAATTTAAAATCATGTCAATCACAAGAACATGTCTTAGTTGGCAATAATAAATAATTTATCATTACTTAAAGTATTCAAAAAATGTAACGTAACTATAACTATATTATATAATAATAATAATAATAATAAATATACTGTATTGCACATTTAAAAGAAGCAAAACAACTTACAAACATAATTACATATATAAATAGTTACTTAATTTTATTAGCTTTAACTGCAACAAAAAAAGCCTTTAACATAGTTAATTTTAGTATACTAATGTATATACTATTATAAATAAAAAATTCAAGTGAAATATAATATAATTTTTTACCTGATTTTCCTCCAAAACCGCTGATGGGAGATTGATAATTGACGGTTTTAGTGTCGGCGATGCAGCCCATCACTAGCAGAAGCACGGGTAAATATTGACGGGGAAACATTTTGGTATTTTGTCACTACACTACACGATACACTGTTAGCATCTATATACGAACTGATTATATTTATTGTCAAACTTGGGTAATATAATAAATTTCGCTAATGATTTTCTAATGGATGACTCAGAGAATTAATTATAAATTGCCAGATATGTATATAATTGTAGAAATTAGTTTATTGTACAAATGAATATAATTAAATAATTACATTCATCATATTAGCTTAATATTTTTCTGGAACATTCAATATATGATGAAGTTAAATACCTATGTTTTATGCAATAACTATTATAGGTTGTAACTGGTAAATTTGATCAAGAATTTATATGAATAAACAATTATTTCAATTTGGTTGATTCGCAATAAAATAATAGAATATGTAAATAGTATTGTATGTGCATATTGCAGATTATTTCTCAAAGATTACGATTCCATAACTTTATTACGTTCCAAATTGTTTTACCGTTTGCCATTATCATAATTTTGAACATAGTTGCGTATAATTTACAACACGAAGTGTATAGAATTGTGTTCAACTTAGACACGCAATATAAGAATTAAAGAAGAATAATAACATATTTTTTTAGCTTTATGCTTTAGATGGAAAGCCAGAGAGAGTGCCAAACACTAAGGTACCAGCATCATTTTTATTGTTAAAAAAAATCATGTCTAGAAAAATTTTAAACTTTTTTCATGATAAATTGTTCTATAAAATATCGATTATTTATGGTCATACAACCTCTTTCTCACATCACAACATTTTAAAGCAAAAACGAAACTAAAATAAAAATAATTATTAAAACTAAGTTGCATATATAAAAATTGACTGATGAATTAAATAAAATAAAAAATAATTAATCTAGTTAACAACTCCAGATGAAATTTACTTTGTCGAATGTTTTTATGCACGTAATTGTTAAGAAATCTTTGTTTAAGTAATAATTTTTTTTTATGATATTTTTTAGAATTAACGGTGAGCGAGAAATTAAAAGAGAGCCAAGATGCAAGAAATGATTAGTCTGACACGAAGTACACATACACCTGTTAATATTTAATATATAGTATCATATATGGTCTCGTTACTACGATTGCAGATATAGTATCAAATTAGAAACGTCTTATGCAATTACAATGACAGGTATTTGCGCTTGCGTTCCAAAATTATCCATAAGCAACACGTTTAGTTGTTTAGCATATTGAATTTGAATGAAAAACTTTAGTATGTACAAGTATCTTTGTGAATATTGTTTTAATAAGCTTATAGTTTGGTATTGCCGCCATTTTGGTATATGTGACGCGTTGGGTACTAATGTCTAATTATATATTTAAAAAATGCATTTATTATATTAATAGGTTAGATGAACTGTTTGTTTTATATAGTTTTGTCATTTAAAACGTTAAATTATAAAAGTAAGTAAAAGCACATTCGAAGACTCATTGGATAAAAATATAATAAATATGATAATAACATTGTTGCTACATGCAAAAAATTAAATGTCACTTCGATTCGAGACATAATTTTTCAATAAACGTTTATATACGCTATAATTAATCGACGTAAAAGGCAAACAATTCATCAAAATATTTATACATCGAAAGTGAGAAATCTTATGTTAAGGTGTGACAATCGATTGCCGTCATATTAAATTTAATGCAGATAACAATCTGCTTTTTCATTTCGAACTTGAATGATGACATTAATAATATCATTTAACAACATATTTATATCATCAATTTACAATCTTGTTAAGAATATTATTAATTTTTAATTTAACTTGCGTTCATCTTTATTTTAAGGAAAATATGCACCTTAAATTTTAAGGTGACGAAGAAACAAAAATGTTAAATACACTATGTTCATGTAACAACTATGTGAATTAATAAACCAATAATCAACCAATTACGAAAATATAATGTTTTTATAGCTTCACACTGTATTGCGTGTAAATATCCCCAGTAGTGTATTAATTGACATAAACAAATTGTTAGCCATCGTCATAATTACAAAATATATATGCAATAAATTCGTATGCTTTGTGTCAAGTGTTTCAGTAACTTGGATGTTCTTCTTGGATAATGTGATTTCAATGGCAATGACATTTGGGCGATAGCCCTGTGATACAGAAATACTTGCATTCTACGAGAAATATAAATATCTTTGTCCACTTTTACTTTACAAACCCTTTTGCTAGTAATACATAAAAAAACAAGGTCGTGTTTTAATGATGCTTGCCTATAGAAATAAATATATTTAAAATTTAAAGTGCAACATAACGTATACAAGTCTTCAAAGTCTCTACTTAAATTAATGTTGCCATGTCATATAGCGTGAAGAAAAAAACATTACGTAAATTTAGTAAATATTTCTATAGACATATAAAAATGTATGTAGTCTATAACGTTCTAAATTTATCACATGTTAATTTCCAAATTGAGCCGTCTATGCGGTATTTGGATCAGTTTCAAAGGAAATTGCTATTTCCTATAGATTTACTACGTAGGTGGTAGTAGATTAGAAATAGTTTGAGAGGCTGTGACTAGAAAATTTATACTTACAGCATTAAAGATATACGTCAAATATTCATTGAAACATGAATAATATCATTCATTTGAACATATTTTTCATATTTAAAATATTGTTTAATTGTAATATAGCTATAGTGAATTAATGAGACACTATATAAAGTTACATTCATGGCTACCTCTTGGATCACGATGCGGACATAAAACGAGATTATTACGTAAGTTTAACGCCAATTATGTTTCTTAAACCCAATCTGAATACGTCATTAGATATATTTAGCTAAAGTTTACCGTTTTTACCGTACCGTAAGTATTGTCAATACTCTATTCTCTATTTGCGATATGTATTGAGCTAATATTTATAATGTCTTAATAATTATATCTGAAATAATTTAGGTCTAACAAGGATTTCGTTTACTACGAGTAGTTTTTTAATAAAATTATTTTGTGTCTTTTTTGCTTAACTAATATATTATGATCAATGATTTTTAAATAGTTCTAAAATATCATTATAGTAATACCTATAATATATAAAAGTAAGCAAATAAAACTAAATGGATCAATTACAGCATAAGTTGCTTCCAGTACGTAAACTGGTTGGTTAGAAATCGCAAAAATTCGATTTTTTGCCCTGAATTTGCTTAAATAGTGTTCAAAGTTAACCAGACCTTAATAAAAACTTGCAAAGTATGTTTATGGACTAGTTTTTGCATTTTAATTTTTTTTTCGTTTATGATTAGCTACTTAGATTAATTATGTTCGAAAAAGAGGGCAAATTAATCAATATAAGTAAAAATTTATTTATGATCGTTTATGACCGTTTTAAAAGTACTATAAGCTAGAGCTTAGAAAAATAATTACCAGGACAGTTTTACTGTCTGATTATTTCAAGCTGCATTAGAAATCCCACCGTCTGACATACAATATTTATAAGTTAAAGTAGAGTCTAACGTTAGTATAAAAGCTCATAAGCTCTTTTTAGGCCAAAAATAATATTGTGTACATCTCTTTTAGGGTTCCTAAGTTTCCTAGGTACATCTAAAGGTAATAGCGGAACCTCTATAGGATCACTTCATTGTCTGTCAAGATAAATAATCTAGAGATCACGTGGAGGTATCCAGCTGAAATTGATATCATAATTAGTCCCGAAGTTAGTTAGTTAAAGCTTATAAAAATCAACCTAGAAGGTTGATTTTCTAGAAGGTAGTCGAGACAACCAAAACATACAAGCATTTATATATCGTTTTAGTGTATTGTGTACGAAATTCGCAATGAAAGTAATCAAAATCTATAGGGGCATCATACATTTATGAAATTTGGCATGAAGTTATAACTTACAATAAAAATAAAGAAAACGCAAGCTTTAGTTTGTCAACTTTTATAATGTACACATTATAAAAGTTGACTTCCTATTGAACTGCAACCCTAAAAATGGTACGCAAACCTCAGTTTTTTTTTTGTTAAAAATATTTAATTCGAACGCTTGTCAAAAAGTATTTAATAAAGATTTAACAAACTATGTAAATCTATTTACAATTATATACTAATATTTCTATTTTTATATTACCATATGACCTTTGTTGCTCTTTTAAGATAACCTACCATCGATCATGAGATATTTGCAACAAGACAGGATTGCGTTTAGACATGACAAATGATGGAACACCTTCTTTAACCGCAGAGTGGGGAAGAAATCATATTTGGCGTCCTTATTGGGACACGTGCGTAATCTTTGTATTGCAAATTTACTTGCCACGTTATGTTTCTGATTGTTCTGACATTACGAAACCAACGATTATGGTGTATTGTGTTTAACTTAAAACATATTAATATAAATTAATATCGCCTACAGCACGCGGCACTTGCAAGTTGAGATTTTGCATAGGTAGATTTGTATTATAAATAGTATTAGAAACCCAATCAAGGGTTCTCCCGTCTAAACCTATTGTTATATTATTTCAAAATTTAACCATTTGTAGCGTAACTAATTTTAGCCTTTATATTATTCTTATTTGTAATGTATATTTCTGTGAAGTTTCATCTGGGTCTGCTCAGTAGTTTTTGCGTGACAGTCAAAAAAACATCCATACACAAACTTTTATATTTATAATATTAGAAGAATAATAGTATAATACTTTTTTCCGTTCGGCTTTGAAAAGTAATAATTGAAAATAAAATAGAGTATTACGTGTTTTTAAATATTTACATTAAATATTAGCATACGTTTTATTTAAAAATATCTTAATGTCTATGTACATATATAGACATTAAGAGAAAATTTCAGGTTTAGTTATAAAGGATACGGTGCAATAGTGAAAGCTCCGTGGCACCACTTTGGACTTTTTACTAAGGAATAGGTTATAAACATATCTATATGTACGAGTCTATATTGATTAGTATTAAAACTAAGCAAAACATGTTTTAAGCCTATTTAATTTAATTGTAATCGGATGGTTTTAGATATCGAGTAAGGAAAATTATGATGGTTTTTAACATGTCATAATATAATTAAATAATTATACTAAAATGCGATTTTCTACAGTAGTATATGTTGTATAGAAATTATTATTATATTTGAATTGGTTTGTATTCGTTATGTGATTACTTGATATAAAAATAAGCCTAAGGTCTGATAAAAATGGTTAAGCTACTTTACAATTGATTGTTCCAACCGTAGTAAGCAGTAGATTTTTTAGCTCCATGCTGTATAATACACATTGCAGGGTAGGCAGAGGGGACCTAGTGATAAAATACTCCGCTCCCATTATTACGAGATTTGCCACGACACGAAAGCGGAGAAATCATAATATTAAATATTTCTATTGCGTTTACAATCACACGTTTGTGCCACGATTGGCCGCATGTAAATAATAAATAAAATATCTAATAAATAAATAATACAACACAAAAACTAATCCGACGTGTCTTTTATTAACTAGAACTAGAAACAACATAATATACCCTTATCAATATCCCTGTCTTTATAAGACAATCATAACTTGTATACTTAATATTAAAAATAAAATAAAAAAGCAACAACCACATCGCATTGATACTTAATTTTTAAACGATAACGACTCAAGGTCGTTTTATTTTTTGAATATCCTTTTAGAGCTTTTGTCTCATAAATAAACATGCAATATTTATAATACAATTTATATAGACTAATTAAAATTCTAGGCCAGAGACGGCGTAGGAGCACAAAATGTGACTGTAAAATCGACTGATTGTGGGTTCGATCTCCACGCGAGGAAATGAAATATATATTTACATTTATATTTTCATTTCTTCGCTCTGGTGTCGGGGCAAAACGCGGCGTTGAGTTTCGCCACTTAACATGCAATGCCTCCAGAATTGGGTGGAAAATGCGGAACGGAGTTCTTAACACTGGGTTTCCTCTGCCTATCCTGCTGTGTGCGTGATACAGCGTGAAGCTGATTTGATTTTTAAATAAAACTCTATAACACTTGGGTATATATGGAAAGTTTTTTAAATTTTGGAATATTACAAGAATAATTAAAAATCAAATTGTAAGGTGTGGCACTATGGAAATTTAAATAAAAATGGTCACGGGATACTATTTGATATTGGTGTAGCTTTTAGTTAGTTAATTCAATATTAATTACTATTAAAAAACATTAGGCACTTGTATCAAACAAGTAGAAAATGAATAATAGCTAAGTATTTCGTTACATTCTCTATTGAAAAAGTTGTGTACTGTTGACGTCATTTAGCCGAGTATAGAGTTGCTACCGTTTGCAGTGGGAAACAATTTTTATTTTTAGGTTACAATTTTTTTTGTCTTATTACATTTTTTATTTATAAATTAATTAATTAATTTATATAATATTATATTCGTATACTTAGAAATTATTTTATGATCGTCCTATTACAATTTGATGTAAATATATAATATTATTTCTTCAATCGTCGTATATACGTACCTACATTAGGCAACTAGTATTAGTCAAACAAAATGTTGGCTAAAAAGAGTGTAGGTATATTTTTTTGTATAATATTCAAATGACTCATCACGGATTCAATTTTGCAATGCTATTGGAATCAATTCCAACCTGACCTTAGGATGTTCAACGCTTTCAAATATTATGACCTATAAATGCGGAGAACTATAAACGGCGTGAAAAAAGTATTAAAAAAAAGAATACAAAATGTTGCCAGGCTACTAAATATACCTATTGGTCCAATGCAATAAATTTAATGACTTACAGCCAAACCATCATTGACGCTAATATCATTGACATTTTAAAAAATATTTTTAAAAGTCAACGTATTTATAGTATACATCTTAATAAGCATTCAAAATTTAATCTTATTTCTTAAGTTTAGAATATAAATATATTTATTGCTAAAATGTACTAAATATACACATACCCATTTTGAGGTACCTGTAGGTACCTACAGGTACCTTAAAATGGGTATGAACGGAAAAATACATGAGTTTATATAAAAAAATTCAAAAATAACCATCTTTCACCAAAATTAGCATTTTTATTGTTTTTCATTGTTTTCGTTTCATTTCATTAATCTGTACGTATCAACTTATACGTATTGCACATACGTGTATTACGTGTTTATTTTATTATGAGTCTTGTGAGTGAATAGCATTAATTTGGAGGTAAATTACATATTTTGAAAATTATAGTTATTTAACATTTATTTCATATCAATAGGAAAAGTCTAAGGTATTTAATATTTTTAAAATGATCAAGAAAAAATTTGATATAATAAATTTGAGGAATCATTCACTGAAAATTATAGCTCGTGATATTTTTACTTTATAAAATTTAGTCACCCAATAAATAAAAAACTACAATATTCAAGCATTTCATGTATGTACTTAATTAAATGAGACATACATCAGAGAAATACCAATTCTCGGTTAAAAACACGCAAAATATTTTTTTGTGAAACATTTTATTGCGCACATGTGGTATTAAAATATTTTTTTGAATTTCTAATATCTTGGAAATAATAAAAGTTCATAGGATACTGCATGGTGTGCAAATGTTTACTCTATTTTCTATATCAGGTTATCCATCTATTTACCATTCACTTATATATAAATTTTGTCTTAAACATATATTCTGTCGATATCTTTCATACAAAAAAAACCCCTATTTATTTTCTAAACATTTTTAAAGTGTTATTCCACGCTTAGGAAAGAAAACAGACGGAAAACAGGACGGACTTAGTCGGTTTCCAGGAGGTGCGGGTTCGAGTCCTGCTACGTTCAAATTTTTATACGTTTTCTAAATAAGTATAAGCCTCTATTTAATTTGCTCGGAGCTAACATTTTCTATGTACAAGTTGTTGCAATGCTTTAACAAGTTACATAATTTCCTGACTGGTTGGCAAATTCATCTGTAATTCATATTTTAACAATATTTAAATAGATTTAAAATAATAAATTCTTTATAATACATAAATATAATAAATACAAGATTTTTTTTAATATGCATATGTGTACACGTATACAGGTTGATTTTGTGTAAATTAGTAAAAATGATTTAACTTCTTGGAATTATTTGCCATCTAGTATCTTTATTATAAATTAAAACGAATTTTTTTACACCTGTATAATTTTTTAAATTTTTTTGGAGTATGATTTACGTAAATTATTTAAATTATGTAAATTTTAAAATTTTTAATTACATTATAAAAACAAGAATATTTTATATTTTTTTATTTTTTTCATATTCATCAAAAATGAAACTGTCATTAAATGTCAAGGTCAAATGAAGGCTTTTATTATACAATCCTTCCAAGGATCGATTTCCTTATCAATAAAATGAGAAATATCTGGCAACTTACAAATAATGAAAAAAAAAGATTATTAATAAGATTGAATAAGCACGTTCAACCTCATTAGTCACTGACAGCGAAATTTTAACACAGATAAAAAAATAAAAAGCAAATACGCGCGGCGATACGCGCGGTCGCCGCGTTGGTTGCGGTTATACTAAGTATTAACAATGATAAAATAAGCAAAGCTTTTATGTAACCTTCGGTTTGAAAGCCACATTCTTTGCGGTCAAGCGTGGTATAGTGAAGATGTCGCAAGTCTAAATCTCCTAATAAAATATACATTGAATTGACCTTTACAAGGTTTTTATTGCTGCTGACTGCGTATGCGCAGGGTGCTACGTGCATTTCATGCGCACATATCAATTCTTGTATTTTTCTTTGAATCATACTCTTATATTTCACTCTGTTTCGATTTTCTACCACTCATTATTTTATCTATATTTTGAACTGTCTTTATAAAAAGACAAACTGCTTACAATCCACATTTACATAATGTGAGGTTTCCTGTGGAGCTTAATTTAATTACCGTCCAAAGAATGTTTCGTGTATGTACTCGTAGGTAAACTGGATATGCTGTCCCCGGATGCCACAAGACTTACGCTAGCCAACTGTTACTTTATAGGATGTAGTTTAAATGCATTGAGGTAAAAATTTAATAAAGAATAAAATTCGACTAAAAATGGTTGTAGTTATTTTTATTTTGATTGGTGGTGCTTGCATAAAATAATAATTATTCATATAAAAGTTTTTTTTTTTTTTTTTTTTTTTTTTTTTTTTTTTTTTTTTTTT
>DWAE01000055.1:0-25007 GCA_018237945.1 Heliconius sapho
CACGAGCCATACTAAAATATTAAAAATATTATTTAATTAATTTTATTTAAATATTATATTGAGTGTAGGGTGGGATGTCAGTTACAATACTAAGAAACTATTTAAATGTTAAACAAAATGTACAATCTAATGAGCAAAGTTGCTTCAATTGTTTGAAGATTCATAGAATGCAATTCGAGAACCATTATTGAATATTCTTTAACCATCATTTGTACTAAGAAAAACAAATAATTGCTATAAAATACTTGGGGCTATGTATTTTCTGTTACCTTAATAAATAATAAGTACCTATTCTAAAGTATTTTGAGGACTGCAAATTTGTACCATAGACTATAAAACAAAAAAAATCTATTTATTAAGAAAGCGTATAAAAATTTGCACCTAAAGGAATTTGAACCGGTGCTTCTTTGGAAACCGTCAAAGCGCTTTGACCAACTAAGTCATATGTTGAACGTACTTAATGAGTATTTTTCTTTCCTAAGTGTAGGATAACACTTAAAAAAAAGTAAAAAAAATGTCCTAGGAATTTCACTGTTGTTAGAAGAGAAGGAGAGGGAGAAAGAAAGAGAGAGAGACGGTCATACATTGTGCCGTTCCCACTAAATGAATGTTTATAAAAAGAAACAGAATATTGCATAGATTGAGAGAATTTAGACTAAAAATGAAGGCAAAATAACTAAATTACTTTTAAACTTGGCAAACTTAAGCGATTATCTATCATCTATCATTCAGCTTACGTACTCATTTGTTTTTGAATATGATTATTTTTTTATGAAAAGTAAAAAAAAACAACATTGAAAGCAAATTAGCATCTCCAACGGAACTTTTGAAACAAAGCTCCAGACCGATCTTTATAAAAGGGCAATTTAATAAAACTTCGCTTTCAAACTTTTAAAGATTCAACATCTTCAGTATAAATCATTTCTCTAATAAAATGAGTTGGATATAAATAGTAAAAATTATTCAAAAAATTATAAATAGTTAAAATTTTAATAAAATACGCTGTTATGGTAGACTATCAGCCGTATAAAGTCTTAGCGCGGCGTTTAGTTTCGGAATTCAACACACAGTGTTACGAATTCAGATGGAAGATGGAGAACGGAGTAACTTAACACTTGGTTCTATCTACCTCTACTGTATTCGGAACAAAGCGAGAAACTAAAAAATAGTAATTTTTTTGTATTCTTTCTTTTATAAAATAGGCGAAAAATAAAAAAAAAGTAAAAAAAAAATACTAACTGCCTTCTTTTTAACGTATCTACATTCTAGACCCATTTATTATTGGTACCCTGCCCAAAAATTCACCCTATGTTAATATTATAAAAAAAATCCACATAAAATATATTTTCCCCAAGCAGAGATTAAACTCACAACCACCATTTCCATAAAAAACCCACCATAGGTAGTCTATTTAAATTACTTTACACTAAAGACCCAAGTTTAATCTACAAAAGTTAATCTCAGATTATTACAGAAACTTCAGTTAAAGCGAGTTCAGTTAAATTGAACTAATAAAAAACACCCGGCGTCCTCTCTCTGGATATTAAATACCGGTTGCCTGATGAATATTCTTGGTTGCAACTCTTGGAGTTTCCTGAGAACTCATTATTAAACTAATATTAGTTATTTTTCTACTTTAACATGATGATATCTTAGGCCGTTTGCTTATGCTTAAGCTATAGACGAGATGGTAGTGGGTTTGATTTCTAGTCAGGTGAAATTTAATATAATTAAATATAATACGAGTATATTAGATTGTTTTAATTTTCAGCTCTGACAGGCAAATCACGGTATTGAGTTCCATTACTCAATGTCATGAAAATTGAGCGGAATCGGAAAGCGGAGTGTCTAAACACTAGTTTCGATCACATCTGACCTATTTTCCTATGCAAGAAGTATGAAGCTTCGTTTCTGCCTAATTGTATTTTAAATTTAAAAAAAAAGGACTAGTTTAACATTTATGTTTGTAATATGCTCTGTATTGGCTCTTACTTGTATTTCCTCTAATTAAGCTTCCAAGCACGTGCGCTAAATTTCTTTGGCGTATGCACATAATATGTTTGTGTGTTCAGAGAAAAAAAAAATCTTGCACAGGATTCAAACTGAAAAACTCGACATCAAAATTTATTTACATAGAGATATATGTATATGCACATGAAAAAATGTGTATTTTAATATTTTCTGTGTCGTCGTTAGCGAGATCTACACAATAGTACTTCAGTTATTATGAAGATCGTTAAATTATTACGAATCGTTAGGCCTCTGGAAGATGAAAATACTCGTCTTATATGAGAATGGAATATGGTCAGATATTTATATGAGAAACGTTTTAAATGGTGGAGTAAATAAAATTTTTGCTTTTATAATTATTTATGAAAAAATAGAAGATTTTTTTCAAGTATGATTATGACAGTAGACTATAAAACAAAAAAAAATAGCTTCACAAAGACACTCCGTTCCCCACTTGAGGCCAGTCGTGGCGCAAGGGCACAAAGTGTGACTCTAAAACCGACTGGTTGTGGGTCGACCCCCACTCAAGGAGATGAAATATTTACTTAAATTATATTTCAATTTCTTCGCTCTGGCCTCGAGAAAAGCGTGGCGTTGAGTTCTGTCATTCAACACGCAATGCCTCCAGAATTCAGCAGACTATCAAACGAAAGCTCAATAATGAATAAACTGAGAGAAATAAATTATTTATAATTACCTAAAAAAAATTTGACAAACACTCCATCCTCCATTTCCGCCCATCCAGTATCATTAAATATTGAATTTTAAAGGCTTAATAATAAACTTTCTCAAGCATAGAAAGGTTAGACTCACGATACTCCGTTATCACTTTAACCCCCCTAAAACGAAAAAAAAAATGTTTATTAAATTGAAGCTAAAACCGTTGAAATTACAATTAATTATTATTCCATTGTTATGTTAAGGGCTAAATTTGTAAATTTGAAATTTACAAATTTGGCCCTTGACATATCAAATCGACTTTTTCAGTATTTTCACGGGAACTACTCCCTAGTTGGTGTATCCGGAGATGAGTTCAGCGTCGAGTGGTGCAATAAAGTTATTACATGATCTGTGCAAATAATGAGTTTTCTTTTATCTGCATATTTATATAGTTTCATGCTGTATTCCACATATAACTAAATTAAGCAAACCTAGCGCTAAGACCCCACTTTTCGTCGGATTTTCAAGACAAATGACAGAACTGGACGCTGCGCTTCGTCTAAAAAATATATTATGTTAACTTTGCTTAACCTTAAATATGCACTTTCACGTAATTTAAGATAGACAAAGAGACCTTATCCTACATATAGGGTCACATCACTTCACTTCTCTTGTAGGTATAACACTTAAAAAATAATATCACTAACTGACATAACTGACAAGCTTCATAAAAATGCAATTATTACAAGTTGGTCCAATTCAGTTTCTTAGATTTTATTACATACTTACATTACCAAATCGATCTTTATTGACGTCTTTAAAAGGTAGAATTAACCTGAGATGTAATACATTTTGTATTTAAACGCTTTGTCGCAGTGTACAGTGAAGTTGGCTAAAAACATAGCCGCTATTTGGCTCGACTCCAAATAATAGATAGTAGGAATGTCAAAAGGTTTATAGGTAGGTTTATAGGTAGGACATATATGTCAGTTTGTTACATACCCAATTGGGGCAGTTAGTCGATACTGTTAGGCGATTTGGATACGAATAATCGAATTGCTTACTTAGTTGTAGGTTAGATTTGAAAATAATTCCCTTTCTCCAGCGGGGTAGGCAGAGGGAATTTGGGACCCTAGTGTTAAGACACTCCGTTCCTATTAAATATTACACTTCCGTTCTCCACTATTCGCCGAAATGTGGAGGGAAGGATTGCGTGTTGAGTAGACAAAGTCAATGCGCAGCGCGTTGTTTCATTACTATAGCGAGAAAATGAAAATTCCCGAGTGGGATTTGAAGCTACAAACAACCGTCTCACTTACAATCACACCCTTGTACCACCGGGCTACGGCGCCCTCAATTAGACTGACTTTTTACATTATATTACTCGAAAAGACATTGACAACAAAATAATCAAATTCCTCCCACTCCCATCAATCTCGCAGTCTTCGTTTCACGTAATATCCCCAAAGCTGTACGTTACATGGAAAATTCATTATAGTCTTTAATGAAAGTGATCGTTTTAATAAGAATCTGTGCCTATGGATTAATTGTTCGTAATCCCTCATATGTGACAGGTGATATTATCTATACATGCATAAATATAATTGAAATGTATGTCCGTGTGTGATTTCAAAATAACGGTTTTATTTTCATGTGCTTATAGTTTTTTACATAGTATTAAAACACAAATAAAATATTTTAAATTTCTTGCCCGTCTGGTTTTTTTGTGTTCTGGAAAAATATATAGGCATTTATTTATTCTGGAGTTTCCGCGGGATCCAAAAAAAATCATGTTTGTCGTTGGATATAGATAACCCTAAAATAAATATTCATGGAGGTAAATAAGGTAAAGCCGTGCGAGGAGCGCTTTTTGCATGGCAAAAATTATGTGTTTAACCTTTCTTCTCTTTTTGAGGAGTCTTCCTTAACACTCGCCAAAGACCTAAACTTGAAATTTCTTTGCTGTGCGTTATGTATCAGTCACCCGGTAATAGAAAAAACACACTCAACGTAATATTAACTCTTAAATATAAACTAAAATGTAGAACATAAACGCACGCAACTACAAAATTGTGCAAAAACTTATTTCTTTTGATATTTTTGAAATAATTACGATATAAATTAAGATAGTATTGTTTTTCAGAACCATCTGTACGTCCGCGGCTCATCGACGCGAATCTTGGTGAGTGAAGGAATAAATAATATATTAATAGCTTATATGTAAAGATTGATTAATAACCCGACTCAGACATACGGGAGTTTGGCAGTAAATTCATAATATTTTTCTCATAGTAGGGTAGGCAGGTTCCCAGTTAGTGAGTGAGTTTCCCAGGTAGTTCAATGCCGCGATTTCTCTTGTTACTAAAGCGGGAAAATTGATAATTCATTCTCCTATATCTTTAAAATTGTTTCTGTCGAAATTTATCTCTTGGTGCCTTCCTTACGTATTCATACGTGTAATATATATATATATTAAACGAAAGTGTAATATATGTATTAGACGTAAGTTCGTAATGTACGTATAAGTACGTTCATTGTCCATAGTGTCGGGCGAAACAACAAATCAGACACAGAATCCATACTAATAATTTATTACTAATTCTAATAACAACTTTCCTCTACAATAATATCTTAGAACGTCGTTTATGCTTTTATTGGAAATCCACCGGAAAAGACGCAGCACACTACCGCCATTTAACACAATCGGTCCTCTGTCCTCGTCCTCTTAATTACAATCACACTAAAGGGGATATTTAGAAATAATGCTTTATGCAATATAGACATATAAAAAAAAATACTAACAATCCATTCATCAAATTTTTTTTTAGTAATTATAAGTATAGATAAAACATATAAGTATAATATAACGTATAACTCACATTGTAATGGTCGCAATGCGGATATTATAGTTTGGCATGAAATTGCAGCTACAAGTTAATAAATGGTTATTATTTATATGAAATTCAGCTTGTTTTATCTTATAATTGTTCTCGAACATTTAAAGCGCATTTCATTATTGTAATTTTCGGTTTCCATTCAATTATTCCTTCGTATAATATGGATCTATTTATGAATAAAATACCAAATTTATGTGTTAATCATCTTTTTGTTATTTCTTTGAATGAACGGAAAGATAAAAGGAATGAAGGCAATTAATTATTAATTAATCAAACTCTCATTTTGTAAAGTAATACAATATAGGACTGTAAGTGCCATGGTTGTAGGTTCGTTTATATCGTGTTGTTCATTTTGTCTACTTAAAGCGGAGACGTAATTGTTTTTTCTTTGTTGGCAATCGAACCCACAACTATCTCATTTACACGTGACATTTTATTGAAACTGTAAAGTTAGAGGCCACAATATGTCGTGATATTACATATTAACGCTAGTATGAGTCAGAACTAAATAATAACTTTAGATCGACTGTAATAAGTTCATTGACCACTCTATTAAAATACATGGAACTATTCAAAAACAAACTTTCAATTTTAAGGAAGTATCCTTTACGTTGCAAATTTAGATTTTTTTAGCTTCACGCTGTATCACGCTTTTAGAAGATTTAAAAAGAAGGTACAAGGAAATCTAGTGTTAAAATACTCTATGTCCATTGCTACTCTTCCGTTTCCTATTTTCCATTGAATTTTCGAGGCATTGTGTGTTGAGTGACGGAAATCAACGCCGTGATTTGGTCTCTTTAGCAGAGCACGAAATAAAAATATTAAATATTTCATTGTCCCGTGTGGGAATCGAATCTATAACCATCGCGTTTGCAGTCACACCATACACAGCACACACACACACTTGTGTGTGCTACACTGGTCTGGTGTTTCCACTTTTAAATAACATATACTAAAAAATATATAAGCAAAAAAATAATAGAATATTAATTAAATCGCTGCAATTATGTACAAATATAGATACTTTAAAAATTTACCGGATTGAATTATATGGAAAAAGTATTTACACAATGGTAGATAGCGTGAGTATTAAAAATTGGAACATACATTCTAACGTGGGCTGCAACAAGTACGGTTGAATTGGAAAGTTTTGAACGATTTTTATAAAACGTTGAAACTTTTTATATACGGGAATAAAGCTTTAAAGGTTTTAATTTTATGTAGAGCAATATAACTTCGAATTCAAATTATAGAAAAATATTTAAAAAATGTTTGTTAAGTATGACTGTTAATATTATATATACGTACTGCTAAACACAAACAAGGACCACAAAGGGTGGTGGTGGTGGCACGTAACAGTGGCTGATTCACTTATATCGTACAGCTCGATCGTTTTGGTAACAATACTTATGTTGTAAAATTTGTTGAGTGCCGACTCAACACACAATGTCTCGAAAATTCAAACTTCAAAAGTTTAACTAGTTACTGCTCTCCGCTCCCTCTCCGTACCCTACTATTTGCGGGATACAGCGTGACGCTAATAACAGCGTGTTAAAAACTACAACTTTAAAAACTAAAAATTTGATTTGATGAACTTTTCTTCCCTTGCAGTTTCACAATGAAACTTGAGCCGCGATATTTCATTATGAAGAATAAAAAAAAAGAAATTTACAAAGCCATTTTATTATAAATTCGAACAATCACCATTTCCTATACGATTATACGCTCGTTGCATTCACAATTGTCGTATTATCGGCTTCCATTATCTCTTTCAAGCTTCTTACGTAGTATTCGCATTTGTAGCCTTCGCCTAAGTAGTAGATTTTGCCTGTAAAGAAAGTTCCTTGATTATTTCTATCATAGGAAATTTAAATTTTCTTTTAAGTAAAGTTTTGTATATTCTGACTTTCAGTATAGCCTGAATTAGTAGCAAAAAAAACGACTGCTACTACTACCACTAATAGGTAGATAAGTATTAGAGTTCTTCATTGGATGTTAATAATTATTAATTATTAATTTATAGGAGGCGAAAAAGTTATTTAACATAACACAATTAATAGACGATTCAATACTTAAGAAATCGAAATAATAACTTACGATCCCAGTAGTTTTCGCCGTACTTTGTATGATTTTTTATATAATTATTAGTCATTGTGAGGCAGTTTTGAAGGTTGAGTTCACAAATGCTGATGTAGCTCTTGAATGTTTTAATGTCTAAAATGTAGCCACAAACTGGATTCATGTGAGTTCTGTAAATTGACATTTATTCTTATTTATTGTGTTATATCGAGGTTGAGGTCCACCGCTCAAAATGCCTACTTTTTTAATGAGAAAACTCTAATCATAAGACAAAGTATAGAAATACTACCACTAGCCAAGAGGTAGTAAATGATTCCATCCTCTGTGTTTCAGGATGATTTTCGTTAATTATCTAGACTCTAGAGCATTAAAACCAAAAAATTAATTAGCTTTTGGTTACCTTAAGGAGTCTCAGCAAACCGCTTTTCCTTTAACCATTATGACCAAAAGAATTACTCCATTTTGTAACCTTTACTACTATCTTCTAAATCTTCTTTTTGATAGTAATGGGCAGTCATGGTGCAGAGGCACAAAGTGTGACTGTAAAATCGACTTGTTGTAGGTTCGATCCACTCGAATATTTATCTACATTTATATTTTCATTTCTTTGCTCTGTTGTCAAGGCAAAAGCTCGGCGTTGAGTTCCGCTACTCAACACGAAATGCCTCCAGAACTTGGCGGAAAGTGGGGAACGAAATGCCTTAACACTAGATTACCTCTGCCTACCCTGCTGTGCGCGGGATACAGCGTGAAGTTAATTTTATTTAATTTGATCAAGCAACCGAAATTTTAGCTTTGCTAGAACGACGTGCCTCTGGTAATATACAACGATCTTCAAATACGTTACGATACGTTTTAAATAAAAAACGTTTTATATCAACAACAAAAATACGGTTATAATAAAGATTTTTATCGTCCATTAAAGCATTTCAATTCAGTGCTATGTTTTATTTGATATCAGACTTTTTATTGCACAATCGGATTTCGTGAAAGGGGATAGTCTGAAAACAATATACGGAAGGCTAAAGTTCCTCACTTAAGAAAGTTATTTGAAGGAATAAGAGTTCAAGCGAACGTTCTTTACTTGGCGAAACTACCAGCGATATATATATCTTATCTTAAAATTTCTAACATTATTCTCGAAGCTTGGGGACAAGTGATAAATACTTATAATGAAATTTGGATTAGCTTAATGTTAAATTGTTTAGTTTTCTTTCTCTCCGATTAATATCGGAAATCACTCTTAAAGTATAAGCTGAACACCCAAATTGGCTTGGCATTGCATCAATATTATTTGATATAAGAGAAGAGCTATAAATAGAAAACAATTAAGTTAATTAATATATTTAATATGAGTATTGGCACAAACTGTTGAGCTGTAATGACTGTAAACGATGATGATGATTGTGGCTCAACTCTTACATAAAATTTCAAAATTAACATTTGTGTTGATTTTGTGATTTTTCAGCCATATTTCAATTTAGATCCAAATTTATTCCGACTATTTCAGTTACTCATCCATAAAAAAATATTCTAACTGTACTCGTAGACATCTGTTTCGATCGTCGTAACAGCTACTGTAGTCCTCCTTCAAGTTTTCGGGCAACTTATCGTAATCAATGCCTTCGAATACATGAACCGGTTTCTCGATGTCCGTTAGTTGGAAGTCTGTCAAATGTGGGAATGGTCGTTGTGGTCTTGCACTGAACTCTGAAATTACAAAATTTTTTAACACCTGATTATATAGAAAATGCATGTTTATGATTTCTATTGAAGAGTTTACGTATATCTACATATTTATTCAGATAGATTGACCTATCTATATTAATAATTTTCATCTTTTTTTAATGGTTCCATTCATCAAAAGGAAAAAACGGAACCTTTATAGGATCACTTTGTTATCTGTCTGTCCTGTCAAGACTGTCAAGCCTATTTATCTAGGCATGGAGGCATCATGCGGAAATTAATACAAAATGTTTAGATCTATAATCCCTTGAAGCACGGTAAAAATTAAGCTACTGAAGCAAAAGGGCCAAAAGATATAATCGATACCGATTTTGCTGCATTTTGAATGAAATTCACCGCGTTTTCAAAACCTATAGGGTACTTACAATAGAAATAAAGATAAAAAATAATAATAGATAAATAATCAATGAGGTTAAATTTATTTAATTATAAAATATAAATTTATTTAATGTTTATTTTTATGCATGTAGATTTAGATTATAGTGTTAGATTAAGTTAATAAGTGGCAACTTAAATGAATAACGTGACTGTCTTAAGCAGATATTGTATAAATATAGAAATATATGTATGTAATAACATAAGTCTAGTTTTAGGTAATATCTACAGAAAAAATATTTTAAAAGAAATGTAAAAATAACAAAACGTACGGACCATAAGTCTGTAGTGTCAGTAAGAATTTAAAAAAAAAAAGATAAAAAATCGGAAATGTTACCACCATCTTCGTTATACATAAGCACTTTTTAATATTTAATACGTAAATAATAAGCAATGCAATAATAATTGTAAATAAAAAAATTACAATTGTATTGGTATATTGAAATAACAATATCGATAACAAAAAATTATATAAAGTAAAAAACAGTTTTACTCACCAATAAAATACCACATTATCGGCAAAATAATAAACCACAGTGACATTATTCGTTAGTTCAAAATCGACTGTTGCGTTATCAGCTTAAAATGATCTATTATAAACCAGAAACGATTGTACAAATTTATTATAGCTATCTCGATTATTGTATAAATCGACGAGTCGTGGCCCGCAGCTTCGTTTGTGTGAACTGTAAAATCTCATTTGTAGTATATAGTTGGCGTGGAGGGAAACGTAGAGTAGGAGCGAGTGAAAGTGGAGTAGACGGAATAGTCCAGATTAGTGTTAAAGATTGAATATTATTGAGATTTTTTTTAATCCCACGTTTAAATTAATTAGATTTCGTTAAAAAATGTTAAATAAATATTTATTTAAAAATATTTACAAATTATATATTTAATATATTTGTTTATTGCATCATAAACATTTTTTAGCAACACCATGACATAGACATACTATCAGTAAAGAGAGTAAATTAAAATAAAAACAATTTGTTCTTTATATTTCCTCTCCATAGTCAGACGCTGTCCCGCTGGGCCACGATGGCTTCTATATAATTATTATGACTATCAATATAAATTTTGATACTGATTTATTGAGATCCCAAAAATAAATTTAAGCGTGCAAGATTATAGGCAGGAAATTTTGATTACCATCCAACTTATGTAATCAATCCTTTCCTTTATCCTTTCTAAGCTCATTGATATTTCATCTTGGTTGCTACAACTTTCCGCTTAAGCGTTTGGGTATGAATATTTTTATAATAATTAGGATACCGTATCTCAAAAGGTAAAATCAGAACCCTTATTTGATCTTATAAGTGTAAAGGAACTGAGAATAAAAATATAATTTACTATAAATCTTTATTCGTACGTCCACTGCCTGACTGGTATACAAATTAGAGACAGTTTATAAGATATCTTAGAAAAACTCAAAAGTGCTTAGATAAAATAATAATATGACAGACTGAATCTTTAAGTATTGACAAAAGTATACGTAAACAATGTCTATACAATTATATGAAATTTATATAAAGTTTAACAGCTCAAGCCGCAAGTCCTCTCGCAACAGCATTAACAATAATTAACTAAGCAACTTACACTAACACATATATTAACTAACATTAAACCAAATATTACTTTAATTTATCTGATTAATCATACATAATACATCTACATACATCATATTAATTAAAGCTATCGTATTAATTTAAGCATCGCACACAAATTTTGATAATTGTTTACTATTTACTCTGTAGCAAGAAAACAAAACAAAGTCATTGTTTTTAACAATTATTAATATTTAAACAAATAAGAAAAGAAAAAAAACGTTCACTATTCAAATTCACATCTATAACAATATTTCATTTCTGCAGTCATCTGCACCATTTCTATCTCTGCACCGACTAAATCGAGGGCCTTTAAATGCTGCAATCTTATAGTCAAATCAGTTCAAAATCAATTCAAACATTATAGTCTGCCCTCTATAATCTGTGCATGTTGCTCATAGCTATCTGATAGAAACCCGAAAATAAATTTAATGAAATAAAAACAATATTGCCAGCTAACAAATCTAACTGACCATCTATAAGCGGTAATGGATAGTTTTTTTTTTTAGTTTCATTATTGAGAGCACGATAATCAACACACAACCTTTTATCGCCTGTTTTCCTTTTTTGCATATGAAGGATTTGACTCTTTAACAAAACCGACATTTAACATACGTTGAACCCTTACTGTTACTTATTCCCTATCCATACATAAACATGTGAACAGTGAACTCAATATCCACTTTAACAATATCAGTAACCTCTAAATCATTTAGTCTACACAAAAAACAAGTTTCAAATTCACTTAGTAATTAATTGTTTTATGCTATTTAATTTCTCATTATTTAAAACTACTCCTATATTAAGTTTATCTAAATCTTCTAAATTTAAAATATTAACAAATATTTAGCCGATAATTGGTTTAGTTCTATTTATTAATGTTCCTTCTATAATTTTTAAATCATTGAGATAAATAATTAGTATTAAAATTGAACCCTGACCATTTTCAAGTTCGTATTAAATAGAATTTAAATTTCTGTTGACGACGCAATAAGCCGTGAACATAAAACAAACCCGAGTATTTATTATTTGACGTAACGTTCTTTATCTCAACTGTTTTTGCAGGTATATTTATATTACTGTTCAACAATAAACGTAGTTTGTCGCTACGAAACCTTTCAAAATGTAAACCTCGTGGCATTTTATTAATAACAATACCGGATTTTTCCGTAAATGAATGTCTCAAACTACTAATATAGATAGCAGATAACGTCATCATTTACAATTAACACTTTAAAAATATTTTGCATGTGCTTTTTAACTTCACTCTTACCAAGTGGTAAAATAAGATTATTGTCTAGACCTCTTAAATTAGGTAAATTATTTTAAATAAAATCGTAATTTTTATACGCTTGTTACAATTTGTAAATATATCTCTACAGAGATGCGAACAACATAAATAAGTTGTAACAAGCGTATAAAATTTCATCGTAGCTCGATGAGAACGTATGGCTTAACTGTCAAACCATCTGGTCGGTTTCCAGGAGGCGCGGGTTCGAGTTCCGCTACGTTCAAATGTTTACCTACAGTTTAGTAATTTAACATCGATTGAGAACTTACGATATAAAAAAATCTGGAAATTTGAAGACTTTTACGAAATAGAAAAAAAACATAGAGACCGTCGTAGCGTAAGAGCACAAGACTGTAACGTGACGGTTATAGTTGCGATCCCCACTCAAATAAATGAATTATTATTTCTTAATATTTTTATTTATTTGCTTACTCTGTCACCAAAGCAAATGCATCGAAAATTTTGGCGGAAAGCGGAGAACGGAGTGTCTTAACACTATGTTTTCTTTGCCTACCCTACTGAATGAAGCAAATTTTTTTTAAAATTCATTATAAATTTATATTTTAATTAAACAATTTTAATTTAATCCATACCGAACAAAATGAGTTCATATGCCTGCAAACTTTATCTACTTTAATAAATTGCACTTCCCGTTAACATACAATCCAGCTATTGGTACGGTGGGCGTGTCCGACTCGCACTTAACGGATTTTTTATAACTAGAATGACTTGGCTAATGGGATTCCCATTGGACATTTTACTGACATGGCTTGCACCTGCAAGTGGGCTGTACCTGATAGACTGTAATGATCGTATGTTTGATTCCCATTCAAAGGAATGAATTATTTTAATTTCTCTACTATGTTTAAGACAAAGTGCGATGTTGAGTACCACCACTTGTCACGCAATGTCTCCTCAGAAAACGTTGTGCTCAAAATCTAAGCATAATTATTTTCGCAGTATTTTAAGTTAGATGTTCTGTTAGAGAAAAAAACACACGTTACGTATTATTTTGGAATCCGTTTTGGACTAAAGTATTCCTCAGCATCTCGCAGAAGTGGCGCAGTTTTCATGTGTCGAACTATGATAGTAGTTAAGATAAATATTATTTATTTAAAAATATTATCATATTTATATTCTATTCACAATTAAGAACAACAAGAATTTTCAAGACCCTAGCTATTAATAAAATATGTCATCATACATATCGTGTTTATCTTTAGTCTACACTCGAATATTTATAAAATATATATATTAAATGAAACCTGATTAATTTAAAATAACAACCTCATTTTCAAGTGTGGTTTTGAATAAAACAGAAACCGTGTATTGGTTTCTAACCGATTGCAAAACGCAGGTGCGCGAAGCCGCAAGTATAAAAAATATTCATTTATAAATTAAATGTAATTGCTTCTTGTGAACACTTCAATGATCTGTTTTTATTTAGCGAATTATATAATTGTCTTTAGTAGCCTTGTAGTATACAGAAAAGAATGGAAGAAACATGTCGAATTTTGATAATTGTGTAGTGTTCGCATGTATGGATATAATATTTTTTGCATCGGTACGAGTTTGCACAGAAATAAGCCTAAAACCGTATCATTACAATCTGTGAAGCCTGCATGCAGCCTGCCGTAAAATATGATGATAGCAGCTTGATGCAAAACAAACCTGTATAAACGATGTCTTGGTGCAATGAAAATTGTATTGAAGTTACAAATTGGCCTGCACTCATTGGGTCAAGTGCCATATATTCCACAAAAGGTAAACTGACGTGCCGCGTGCGTAAGGAATAAAACTCTTAATTTTTTTTTTAATTTTGTTCTTAAGTTTACCAAAAATATTTTTTTAATTCGATAAAATATTTAGGTCGAAGAAAAAAGCATGTATATTACTTTGAATAATATTACTTAACATTGTCTTTATTAAATCAGTTTCACACCGTATCCGTTAGGTCAGAGGGACGCTAGTGTTAAGACACTGCATCCCAAATTTTCCGCCGACTTCTGGAGGCATTGCGTGTTGAGTGGCGAGACTCAACAACGCGTAATTTACCTCGACACCAGAGCGAAAAAATGGAAATATAAATTAAAATAAATATTTCATTTCCTGTCGTGTTTACAGTCACTCTTTGTACCTCTGTTCCACGACTGTCATCAATGACTGGCTAGCTTATTATTATAAATAAACAAATTAAGTTAATTCATATTTAACAATTTTTCAAAATTGAAGAATAATATTTGTGCTCAGTACTTTTGATCTAATCGTTTGTGCAGTGAACCCGTAAACCGGGAATAAATAGACTATCCAATACAAAAAAATGGTGTTGGCCGTAATTGGCCATATAAAATTGGTATAAATAAGAAAATATAATATCTGTAATATCCCTTTAAAGCATTAACCAAAGAGCCATAACTAAAAAAATTATAATATAAACACCAAAATCCATTTTAAGCATCTCAACGGAACAGTTCAATAAATGAAACAAGTCACAATAATGATTGTACGAGGTACGTTCCCCATCGGGCGAGATGAAAAGATTGTTCGTACTCTGTACAACGGAAGATTTGTAATTGGCAATCTGCGTGGCGAGTGGAGTCGCGTCAAAGAGTATGTGTATAATGGACATTCAATATTTTCTTTAGCTTCACACTATTACATAGCAGGGTAGAGGGAGCCTGGGAACCTACTTTAGTATTGCGCGTTGAGTTGTGGAACTCAACGCCGAATAAAAAACACTTGAAAATAATATTTGTTGTAATATTTCCTTCTCCTAATAGGGTAAACAAAAGAACCTATTAATAAAATATTCCATTGTCCAAAATTTCCATGGCATTGATCCTTTTATATCATATAATCCATATCACCGTATCTTCAAAGGCTAACACAGAAATTATAAACATTCAATATTGTATGTATATAGAATACAAGAATGTAAATGTATATTTTTTAGTAGTATCATGCCGGTTCTGCAGTTCCCTGAGAAGAGAAGAACTTTTTCAGTGGCACTGGACTTTCTATAGGAGAGATTTTACCATCATTTTTCTTTATAACTTTATGATTAAACCGATCTTTTAAAGTTCTATTTGAAAAAAGACTATTTTGACTTCTTATCTTCTTTTTTAATTCCTCTTCATACATGTCCTCTGGGGATTTTCTTATTTTTTACGTGACGTTTGTCCAGTATCTTTAATACTGTGTTTTCGATACTCTTCGTCTTCATCTTCGTCAATCGAGTTCTTCCCCTATCTCTTTTATCGCTCACTCATTGAATGACCACGTTCTTCTTAAATATTTGCAAATCTTGTACTGAAATGTTATATTATGAAACTTAATTTTGTAGGATCTCTATGAGTTTTATAACTTTTAAATAATTCCTTCTGCACAGTTTTATTTATTTATGATTTTTATATTTAGTAACTAAATTTCACAGATACTAGGGAAAACTGGTATAGCAATAATCCATCACAGGATATTTGTAACAATATTTTTTTAAACCAAAACATTTTTTTATCCAACCTGTTAGGTACAGAGATATGAAAGCATACTATATTTCAATTCAATAGTAGAAATAAAATATTTATAGAATTGTAAACAGAATGTCTATTTCTAAATACGTAGAATTTGGAATGTAGCTGAAAACAATATTATATTTAAAAAAAAATCACCTAAATAGTAACTGAGACTGATTTGTAAAAGTTGTTGTTTCCTTTCCTGTCTTCCTTAAGAGAAAAAAGAATTGAATTATTAAAAATAAAATTCGGAATTCTTTTATAAATGTTAAAGAAAAAAAAATCAAATAATTTTCTAGAAATTCTACATGAGATGATGAATCTAGTTATACATGAGGCCAGTCGTAGCGCAGGAGCACAAGCGTGGGACTGTAAGCGCAACACATTTTGTGTTCAAATCCCACTCGAGAAATGAAGTGTTTAAAGAAAAAGCACGACGTTGAGTTCCGCTACTCTACACTCAATGCCTGCAAAATTTAGTGGAAAGTGGGGAACAGAAGTAGATTCTCAGGTTCCCTCTGCCTATCCTGCTATGTGTGGGATATAGCATGATGCTAAAAAACATAGTTGACGAATGTAACAATCAGATTTATAATAAGTGCAGGTGTAGTTTTTACTAAACACATTGGTGCAAGCTTAGATTCATCTCTTTAAAATTAGGGAAGCAGGGTAACCAATAGGGATAAAGGTAGTTCTCAATGTTCTTTTTCCGTTTTGTATCACTGCTCAAGTTCAAAACGCTGCGTATGGACGGAAAGAACTAAATGCTGTTTTTTTTGTTACCAGACGAGGATTATGATAAAATGAAATACTCCTAAAAATCGAACCTACTACTAATAGCTACGATATATCTATATGCTATAGCTGTTCCGAAAATGATCATTTGTAACTATCATAACACAATCAATATCTAACAAATGTTCTAACATTAGAAATAAAGTTTAAATTTAAATTGAATTCTCAAATAGAAGCTCCTGAAATTCTTTCTAGACCAAATAGAAGTTAGTCTTGACCTAGTGTTCTTTATAAAGTGGTAAGACGATCCAACGCTCTTGAACGTGCTAATGTAACAATATATAATGTATTACGTAGCTGTTTCATTGAAATTATAGTAGTGTCGATTTTTTTGTTTTTTTATTTTATTTATTAGAGGTTTTGGTCGCACAGGCAGCTTCTGACTGTAACGCGACGATTTCGGGTTTGATTTTCTCTCATGGGAATGAATTATTATCCTTGTTATGGAAAGTGAACAAAGCGCGACATTGAGTTTCGCTAATTAACATGTAATGTCTCAAAAAATGTTCGATGCGTGAGTAACGGAGTGTCTTATAACAAAATTTTCTGCCTACTTGATATACATAAATATGTCATCAAATTATATAATATCTTATTATTCTTTAACCGTTTATATAATAAACAACAACAATCTACTATACATAGGCTATAAGATCGAACATTACGATGATCGACAATGGATGCGAATTGCCCATTCTACTCGTAAAGCAATCGTAGCTTAGCATATTATTGTCATATCCATAAATTATGACTCTATGTTACAGTGCTACATTGCGAGCATAGAGTTATATATTAGAAATGGCAAACGAGGTTTGAAAAATAGTTTCATACTGTAACAGCATATGTAATATATATATATGATGATAGGCAGATGGAACCTAGTGTTAAGACACTCCGTGTCCCACGTATTTTCAAAATGGTGTGTGTTGAGTAGTAGAACTCAAAGCTCTTGTCTAGCTCTTAGTCTAGTCCCCCAAGTGGGAATGGAACGCACAGACGATACGTATACTGTCAGCAGAAAATATTAAATATTAATTTCCTCCAGTGGGACCCGACGCCCCAATCTGTAACGTTTACAGTCACACCTCTGCATCACGACTGGCCTCATAGTGGAAATTACATATTATAATTTTAAATAAATAATGAAGTAAATCTATGAGAATTTATCATCTGTACCCACTATTATACCGACAGTACCGACCTACATACACTTTGCATTCATCCCATTGCGTTCATATTCAGTTTATGAATGTGACTATTTAATGATTTGATAACGTGGATTCCTGGTTCGGCTGCAATAACACGCGGTTTTAGTTCAACTAGTGTTAAACTTTTATTGGCTTGTTGTTTTTTTTACTTTCACGCTGCATCCTGCATATAGCAGGTTAGTGTAAAGACGTTCCTTACGTGACGACGTGACGACGACCCAACGCCGTGCTTCGTCTAGTGAAAAAATGAATCTATATAGGTTGCTTTTAATGTCAGTCACTGTGCCACTATGATCCTAAAATTCTAATAGGATAAATGTGTTTGCTATCGTTTTCAGGCTGTTAATGGTTATTATGTATTTATATATCTTCTTTCATATAATAAAATTATATAGTATTAACAAAATTAAAAAAACAAAACTAGCTACTAGTTACTACTAGTAACCTCTGATGATGATAAGAATAGCTTAACGATAGTATATTTTTAACCTAAGCATTGCATAAATGCCATGATAATACAATTATTAAAATTAAAGTTAAATTCAGTTTTTTTCATTTTATTACATACTAGCGACCCGCTTGTGGCTTCGCTCACCCAAACTACACTATCATTTATTTACCAATCTGAATTATTTTCGTTTTCTAAAAACATTATCATTTTAGATAATATATGTATATAAAGTTATATCAATTTAAAATATCTGTCGAACGATATACGAATAATGTCGAACTAAATATTTTAAATTGACATAACTTTTTTTAATTATAAGCTGACTAGCGGGCGCGCGCGGCTTCACTCGCTTATTTGCACCCTTAGGGGTGAATTCTAAAAAAACCACGAAACATGTGTTCAATAAAATATTTTTAAGGTTAAAATTTTTAGGGCTAAAATTTTTCAAAATCCCTTCTTAGTGAATGACCAGATTATAAAAATAAACATCTGTCCATCAGCGGTTTCGGCTCTGCGTGCGTCCTCAGTCAGTCAGGTACATCTCCTTTTATATATATATATATATATAGATTTCAGTAAATTATATATTATATTTGACAAAATACATTAAGTACGAACTCACAAATAATCAGACAAATAGACAAAAAAATAAAAAATAATTGTTCGGGTGATTGTCATTGCTACATTGATAAATGCCCCCAATAAAAGATTTTTTCACACATCTTCCATGGAAAGCCAGAGATCGGTTACAATTTTAATATTCATAAAGTGTATCAACACTCTGCCCACGCTGCTATATATACAAGATACAACAACGTGTAGATAAGAAAAAACGAATAAGCACAAAATAGAGACATGGATAAAGTTCACGGTGATAAATAGAGTATAGAAATTTCCATCCACGCACTTTTTGATACTACTGGTGTCAATACTCTATTATTGGAAACGCGTAGGATACTTTTTCCTGATCAAACAAGCTTGTGGTGTATCTATTTATGTTCTTATATGCTTAGTTCGTTATATTTATAATTCTTATCATATTTTTTTAATTCCTTTTTTTCAGCTTCATGACATATCCAGTATGTAGCAGGGTAGGCCAAGGGTACCTAGTGTTAAGACACTTCGCTGTACACATTCCGCTGGTTGGCGGAATCAACTCGCTTTGCCTCGACACCAGACCCACCAGAGGATAGAATCTATATGAAATTGATTTTATATTCAAGGTTCAAAAACAACGGAACAACGAACATACCAACAAATTACAATTACGAATGCTCCCAAAAGAGAAAAAGAGATAGATAAAATTCTGTCACTAAACACATTTATTTCTACCATATCATTTAAGGATGCTAGTTTCGGAGTAGCCAAAAAAAAACATTATATAAATGTCGTCAAGTGCCAAATCACGTTCTTTCAAAATCTTAGTAATATTAAGGGTGTCATGAGATAACAAACAAACAAATTGATTCACTTCCACACGTATTCGGAAGGATTTATTAGGAAAATCCTTACTTGCCTTACTTTCGTGAGACAAATAAAGAAAAATAGGCTGGTCACTACAATATTCTACTTAAAGAACATTTTTTTTTTCAGTTTTATAATATTCTTATTAAAGATTAAAAAATAATCAATAGTTCCAGCACTTGTCAAAACTAAAAAAAGAAAAACATTAATATAAAAGCTATTTGATCGATCGTTTTCCATATCCTACATATAATGTATGAGCATAAATTTAATTTGTATTAATTTTATTTTTTCCTGGAAGCCGTCGCGTTTCAGAGGGGCAGCGTTCGAGACCATTAATAAAACACAAAAAAAAATAGGTTTACGCTGTATCCTGAACATACCCGAGTAGGCAGAGAAAACCTCAGAACCTAGTGTTAAGACATTCCGTTATCCATTATGTAACGATTTTATATTTATAACTTAGATATTCGCAATAATTTATTATAAAACCTAATCGACCTCTTTGTTTAATTAAAATAACTTTTGACTTAGCAGCGAGGAGAAGAGGGAGAAAGAGGTCCTTTTGAATAACATGTTAATAAATACATTGTAACAGCTTAATGATATATTTTTGATTTCGTTACAATTAAGACACTTTCTTTGCCCATTCCGCCAAATTTTTGAGACGTTGAGATGGAACTCAAAACCGCGCTTAGTCTAAACACCAATGCTAGAAAATGAAAATATTAAATATTTCAATCCCTCGAGTGGGAACCAAACCCACAACTGCCATGTTTACAGTTGAACGCTTGTGACCCCGCACCACGACGGCCTCACGATATATGTAACTAATTTAATATTAAAAGAAATGAACTGGTGACCTTCAGCAGATATTGTACCATTGTATACTTGTGGGTAGTACAAAATACATCTTTCCGGATTCTTGTCCGTCTCAATAACGGGATAGGATAACGTTTATAATAAGGATGTAAAGATTATAAGGTTATTATAAATACAATTTTTGAAATATTACGTGGACATGGTACGCAGTGTTAGTTGGCAAATATTAATTATTGAGAATTCCAGCCACGGCGTATCAAAACAGCGTTTGACACGTTGTGGATTTGAACTCCGCTCAAGGAAATGATTGTATTTATTTTCATTTCCTCCTTTGATAGCCACAGGGAAGCGTTGAGTTCCACCATTCAAAAGAACAAATGATTCAGAAAGTGGGGACTCGGAGTGTCTTATTAGTTTCGTTCTCTTTTCTCTATTATGCGGTAAAAAGCGTAAACTGCTAACAAATTAAAATAATTTGTAAAATATACATTCTATCAGTAAATATAAATTAAAATCCATAATTAATAACGTTATATCAAATTTATAAATAAGCTTTCAGAATATCTAAACTTTCTTCAACTTCGCTCTTTTATGTTTCTAAAATGTAGGCGTAAGTACATCTTAAACTTAAAAGTGGTTGTAAATAATAGAAAATATTAAAATTTTATTCCGCATATAGCAGGGTGGCACGAAATACCTCGAGAAATCGGTGAAAGTGAGGAACGGAAGTGTTTTAATAAGTACGGATTTTAAGAATAGGTTCCCTCTCCAGTTTTATTTTCATACCCTTTTTTAACTGGAAATCAGCATGAACATTAAAAAATAGTAAGATGGGCACAAAAACCTAGTGTTAAGACATTCTCTTCATCATTTTGTGCTCGAAATTCAAATCAATACCTATTGAATAGAAGAACTGAACCAATAACCCTGTACTTTTTCTACGAGAGTGTAGAACTTAAAATGAATAAATTTTATAGACTTATAAAGGAAATCAAATCCGCAATCATATCCTTAGAAGTCGAATAATATTCCAAGCAATATTGTGCCACTCTGACCTGAATATAAAAAGATAGATATAGCTTTATTTCTTTTTTATCGCTACTCCTCTCCTACAGTTAGGTAGGCTGTATGACACATAACTTGGGAATCCAATATTCGTACTCTAACCACATAAAGGAATCTTTATATTAATAAAACGCAAATATTATTGATGCCTTTTATTATAGCTATTACAACTTTAACAATCAATATTACAAAATTGAAAATATTACCATTCTTTGGCGTGTTGTTTCCCATCGAATCTGTTGCGGCGTAGGCGCGTGCGACTGTAAGCGCGACGGTTGCGGGTTCGATCCCCCGAGTGGCAGTTGAAAAATTATTCTCCGGTAACAAGGCAAATTGTTGTTTTGCTACTAAACACGCAATATCTCAACAAAACGGTGTTTTTTTTATATTTTTCAAGACTTTGTTTCTTGGGGACGCAATTAACTACCGAATATTACCCGAGCGGAGAATTTAAAATATTTTTGCCCTCGAAAAGGAATCGAACTTACAACTACAGTCTGCCGGCCTATACACGTAATATGGACTCGTATATCTCTACTAACTCCCACGAGTCGCGTCTGTCATAGAGCAATTGGTCAATACGTTTTTAATTGAGCACTTCTGTAGTCGAGTGTCATACAGTATTTTTCATAGTTACTTTTAACATACGCTTTACAATATTTTAATTTATCTTCATACTGTAGATATACCACACTTAATGGGATTAAACAAAGAGTGACAGACAAAAGAGTGAAAATTGAACCCACAAACGTCACTTTTATAGACACACCTTGACTTAACTTAACTATAGTATTATTTTATACTTTTTTTTAATTTATAAATTTATGTTATCAGGCTTTTTAAATAATGACTTATTCAATTCAATTCCAATAGTTCTGGAGGTAAGTGCGTTAAGCCAACTAATTCTTTAGCTTTATAATATAAGCTATATACAAATATTATTATAAAATACTTTATCTAATCTAATGTATTTAAGTTCTCATCACACAAGTGTAGGGAACTATTATATACATTTATAACTTATATAATTTGTGTCATTTATATATTTCCATATTATAATTTATTTATTTATCATTTATATACACACATAAAATCATACATACATTTAATAGGATTTGTATATTTTATAGTAAGTATTCGTATTTAGTTTATTTATATGAAAGCGCTCGCTGACGTCGGCCGAACCGGTAAGGCATTCTAACATTTACGCCTACCCCCTTGTCGACGGCATATTTTCATTATAACAGTCGATGCTTGCCACTTGATGCGCTTTCCATACGTTCTATTGTTTTCTTTATTATTTTCTTACAAATCAGTGTTTACCGTACTTATTATCCATCTCCATCAACACTACACAAGTAAGTTAATTATTTTATACTTCTATAATTAAGACAATTGAGGTGATATAATCATAAAAAAAATGATCTTCTAGGTGATTGTAAAGAGGTTATATTATTTCTTGTTATAGCTTAATTTATAAGCGGTATTATAAATCTTTATTCAGTAAAAGAAAAATCTGGAGTACCCACGTTTACCACCCGACGTCACACGCAAGGTCGTCTTTCCAATTTCTGAAAACTTTTTCGTTCGTAGCTCAAACGAAACATAAAACGTTAGTACCGATGTCGGGCCTGAGAGGCTGAGACGTAATTTTAAAGTGGCGTAAGTTATCTTAGTAACTTATTACTTACTGTAATCACGATCACTTCGTTACCTACTTTCTGCTCAATTTTTAATACATTGCGTGATGAGTAGTGTAACTAAACGCTGTGCCTAGTATTTTTATAAGAGCGATGAAATAAAAAAAACTTATTCAAAGTGGCAATCGAACTCACTGTAGCGTTTACGCCAGTCAGTCGATGTGCGCCATGACAGTTTCAACTGTATAGTCATTTGTGAATAAAAGAAAATTTCTCTTTTATTACAACTTTTACTTTAAAAAAAGTTAAAAACATCATGTTTTTGCTTTTGTTCGAACTCAGTAAAAACCAAGTAAGTTAGTTAGAATTTTAATTTAATTTTTTATTCAATTATGAATGGAACGTATATTTTGCAAACTACATCAAAACAACTACTTTTACAGAATACGTAGTTTTACGTTAATAGCTATGTATGGGCTAAAATTATAAGAGAATTATAATCTGTTCATAGTGTGTGTTTATAAGCTTATTCGTTCATTCCATACATTCACTCTTTTATACAAAGATTAACTAGTATACAATAGTAACAGACAGGCACAATCCCGTGCCCACCACGTCAATATTACGAGAGCGTAGACGTGTTGGTCTGTCTGTTGTGAGGCTACGCCTGTAAAATATATATTCATATTAAAAGACTGACTGTATACGTAGTAAGTAAAAAATTAATAAAAACTTAATCCTTTTACAAACTGCCTACCGAGCTGGTGGTAGCTTTATATACATTTAACGATGTAAAAGTAGCCGCGAAAGCATGTTTTTAAAAAGAATATTATGGACATACTAAAATCAACACACAATTTATATAAGAATAAACCCCCAAAAACCACTATTGTATTGTGCATTAAAAGTAAATAAATACATCTATTCACCGATCTCAACTCACTTCAGGTACTTCGATAGGAACGGTAATTGACTGAGACTTAACTGACTATTCTAGGTTCCACTTCAAGCGTCATTTCACATTGGAGAATGTACTGCAGTTTTGTAATGGGATTATTTATTGGAGAAAATGTTCGAGTTTTGCTAAATAATTTCTATAAGACTCTTGAATCGGAGTAACTGCGTATATTTAGTTGTACGATATCAATCCGCATATATTTTGAATGTAAAAATCATGGAAATCAAAGATTTTTTTTTTAAATGAAATATTATTAAAATTGATTTTATAAGATAGTCGATTTAAACTATTAATTTGTATCAATAGTTACTTCATAAACCAGATTTGTGTACTTTTTAACTTCTGGCTGTAGATAAAGTTAAAAAATGAAGAAAACTTTTTTTTTTAAACATTTTTAAAGTGTTAATCCACACTTAGGAAAGATAAATAC
>DWAE01000056.1:0-24648 GCA_018237945.1 Heliconius sapho
GACTCAATATGAGCGTAGGGGTGACTCGGAAAAGACTTGTTTAAGCCCTATCACGACAGGTACGAGGTGACCGAGAAAAGACTCTTGTCAGACTCAATATGAGCGTAGGGGTGACACGGAAAAGACTTGTTTAAGCCCTATCACGATAGGTACAAGGTGACCGAGAAAAGACTCTTGTTAGACTCTGTGTGAGCGTAGAGGTGACTCTTATCATTTAAATGTTAAAACAATTCATGTACAACGAAATATAACATAAGCTGTAAATAGTATTTTCTAAAAATGTGATATTTGTATATGTAGTATATGCTCACGTCCAAGTGAAATCGCCGTCAGGATTGCTACGAATTAGGCCAACCCATACTGCGCTTGAGATGTCCAACTCCTTGAGATAAGCGCGCACTGCGTCGTATTGAGCCGTCGTGTCAACTAGAATAAAATAATGTTTATTTAACAAGAAACAAGTGATCCTTAAACTGAAAATTTTATTTTAATACACATTCAATATACATAATAAAACCAGTCCGCCGTGACTCTTGAGCTCAAGCGTACGAATGTAAACGCGACGGTTATGGGTACGATTCTCACCCGGGAAATGAAATAGTTATATTTTTCACTTCACCCTGATAACGAGGCAACAAAGCGCGTTATTTAGTTCAGCTACTCAACATACCATGCTAAAGAATTTAGCAAAAGCGGATAATGAAGCGTTTTAACGCAAGGTTCACATATTGCCTCTGCCCATCCAACAATAAAATAAAAAATATATACAATAAACAATATATATTATAATACAAATTTAACTAATCTGCCTAAAAACTAAACACAGATAGTCTTCTAAGTACCTAAGTAATACAAATGGAATTAGTTAAGTACCCATTTCCCTAGTGTTAGCTAATAACTTAAGAAGCTTATACAATGGAGCACGGATGTTGATTGACATCGCAATTAGGGGCCTAAATTAATAATAATAGGAAAATGGCACTCAATATTCGTTAGAACGAAAATTGATTTGTTCAGGACTTATATAAGTTATATTGCAGATACTTTATTTGTATTGGGTACACTTGGTACCTATTAATTTCAGTTAAGAGGTGCTTGATTGTATCGTATTGCAATTTAGGAATAAGTTCAATTCCAAATTATCAGTTATTATTAAAAATGTGAGTTTTCTTTCACAGAGTCGTGTGTAATATTTTTTATATAGTGAAAGTATGTATGTAGTGAATTTATTTCAAATGGATTAGGACATTGTTATTTTGATGAACGTTTTTTGTCATAAAAATAAGCTACTGTGAATACATTTCACAATTTTTATCAAAAATTAGAAAAACAATCTAAGATACATAATAACATAAAATAAAACTCATACTTTATTGGATAATTCGGTTTGCATTAGAGATATTTTAAATTTAAAACATCTAGCGTGGGTACGTACTACATGTGTATATAAGTACTCATTCTGAGCTGTCATGTATCACAACGTAACAATGTAGCGAATCTATTGGCATGTTGCCAAACATCGGCGACGATCTGTTGGGCTGCGATCCTGGAAAAGTTTGGATGCTCACCAAGTCATTATTTTGTTGTGCTATTCAACCATATACAAATTTTAGTTATAATAATGTAAATGCTTAAACACAAAATTTTATAGCGAGATTTTATACTGTACTATTTTAGAGTGTAAGTGTGTGACTATAAGCGCGACTGGCTGTGGGTTCGATGACTACTCGAGGAAATATTTAATATTTTCATTTCTTCGAACCGGTGTCGAAACAAAAAGTTGAGTTTCCCCAATCAATACGCAATACTTGCAGAATTAGGCGGAAAATGGGAATGGGAGTGTCTTAACACTAGGTTTCGTCCGCTTACCCTGTTGTGTGTGGAATATAACGAGTACATGGAAAAAAAGTATTATTTTCCATAGTCTATACTGAAATTCTCATTTGATACTTTTGATTTGTGCGTGTAATGGTATAATAGAATGAAAATTAAATTTACTGTAACGAAGCTCTTAAAGGATTATTAGTAGCTCCCGTACAATTTCACAATATAAATGGTACCTAAACGTTGAAGTACTTTTATATAGAAACCTCGTTTCTATCAATTTCTTTGAGAGCAATATAAAGAGCTTAGTAATATACGGTTTCAAGTAACAAATTACTCGAGTTGATGGCTTATCGTTAAATCCTTAGTGAATTTGCTGTTTTATTATGTAGTGATGCTTTATTACTGAAAACATTTACATAAACTCACGAAATAAAATTGTCTAATTGTTTTAAATGATGTTCTAAGAAATCATTTGAAAGTTTGCACACCGCTGGCACCATCTGGTTTCGTCCTTAATTAATAAGATAAGGAAACTAAAGTAAAGTTTATCCACAGACTTGAAGAAGCCTAAATGTGTCTGAATCTAAAGTATATCGAGATTTAATAAAACTGTCTATAGTCTCTGTATTCATATAGATTGATAATATGAATATTCTGTCGTCTTGATGTACTGTTCTTGGCCCAGACCACACTAAATTTTTGAATTTTTTTATCTCAGTATCCGTATATCTTCTTCTGTCATTCCAGCAATCGAACCTCGTCTATTATTACATAATGTCGTCAAAATGAACGAAAATAGAATAGATTCAAATACAATGAAAATAATAAACAAATATATGCAAAGACGGAAAAGAAATTTCGATTTTTTATATAAAATCATAAATAGGATGCTTCGCTTACAGAACTTGGAAATCTTACAGTCGCGTTTATTCGTAATAATTTTTACTAACTTGTTTAAATATATTTCTTGCGAAATCGCCATATAAATTTATTTTTCAATTATCACTAAAATGAATTCTTTCTATTTTACAAGAAACAAACCGTAAATCTTTTTACACATTAGGTAAAATAGAAGGTCTTGATATAATCTACTTTCCTACTAATCCCTAAATCCAAAGAACATATTGTCAAAATATGAAACCCAACAAAAGGAGATAGGCAAAGTTATAATAACATATCGCACAAGCATTATCTGAAGCACGTTTTTATGTGAAAGCAATTTATCATTCTCATCTAACAACAGCTTCCTCCTTTCGTGGACCATTTTTGACGTGTTTTTTATGCTGTAGAAAAAATATAGGTGTAGTATAACATAATGTTTATAAAACAATGTTAATATTCACACTATATTCCATATATAGAAGAATAAATAAAGAGAACCTAGTATTATAACAATTTGTTCTCGCTTTCGAATCCCTCGAATTCGAATCGCTGCGTGCGTTTAGTTACGGAACTCAATAACGCACTTTAACCACACTTCATGAATAAATAGATGAAGATCAATTCTTATACGAATTTGACAAAGCGTGAAAAAAATATATGGCTTAGTAATCAGAACGCTTCGGCGGCTTCCAATAGCCGCGGCTTCAAATTTCGCTACGTAAAAAAAAGATACGTTTTCTGAATAAATATTTTTCTTTAAGTATGGGAAAACACATTAAAATTTATTAAAAAAAATGTAGATCAATTTATTTTTCCGAATGGGAACCGACCCTGCAACTGTTTTATTCCTCCACTTCTAGTCAGACGCTTTTTCATTGTGCCAAGACAACTTCAATTTTCCACAATAGCATCAGTATAATATAGTAATATAAAGTAAAATAAAAAATATAATACATTTAAGAATAATATTTTTATTATCATAAAACCAAATCTATTTATGAATAACATCAAACATTTTATGAAATGAACAGCTTATCGTATACCGAGACGCTCGAAGTAGGTCAAATTCGGAAAAAATTGGAATTATTTATGTTCTTAAAATATGAAAACATCGTGATTTGCTGGAAATTGTATGTACTATAATAGCTGGCAGTGAGCCGATTCAGCAACGATCTTCGTGACTGTTAACTGATTAATTATTCGTTAAGAAACGCTGTCATCGTGCGATTGGTATATTATTCTACACGTTAAGGCTGTGGGTTCGATCCCTACTTGAGTAATAAAAAAAGGTTTAGTAGGGTAGGTTAAAATGGAGAAATTTAAAACGAATTTAGTGACTTTCTACACTAAATCACTTATTTAAATTATTTATATTATTTTAAAGTGTCTACTTTACCTACTTTCAGATTTAAATATAGTTTTAAAAAAAGTACAACACAATACTTACAGCAATAATACCCCCAATGAGTAGAAGAGAACAATATTTACTCTACTCTATAAACTTCTTTAATTTTAAAACTTTCCAGGCTCATTTCAGAAATTTAAACTTAAGTCTACACAAACGTTGAGAAAGTAATCGTAATTTAATATTAAATATGAGTTTTGCTAAGTTAAACAGCGATATGCTTTTAAATAAATATAAAATTATAATATTTTTATAAGTAGAATATAAGCTTACAATATATTATGTTTATATTGAAATATTCTATCTGTTTTTTTAAATTAGTATAGAAGTTTTAATAGTCTCATATAAGGTAACGTTTATTTTATGAATAGAGTTCATTTATAAAAAAAGGGAATAAAATAAATTGGTACACAACTTTTTACTATACATATAAAAGCAGCTTCACGCTGTATCCCGCACACAGCAGGGTAGGCGGAGGGAACCTAGTGTCATGAGGCACTTCATTCCCCTCTTTCTACCGAATTCTGGAGGCATTGCGTATTGAGTGGCAGAACTCAACGCCACGCTTTTCCCTCGACACCAGAGCGAAGAAATGGAAGTATAAATTTAAGTAAATATTTCATCTCCTACTCGGTTTACCTCCTTCTGTTTTACAGTCACACTTTGTACCGCTGCGCCACGACTGGCCTCAATATACTATACATATGTGTATACAATTCAAGATTATACAAACAAATATATAACTGCGAAGAATATTACTAGTTAGCAACTATACACGTAATATCCGATCACTAGGAATATAAAAGTTGGTTTTGCTTATACCTTGTTTTTACTTCATATGCACGAAACTTTGGTAAGCTGTAGGAAACTTAGATGTGAGAAAGTTAAAGAAACAGGAAAAACAGCAAAAAATTTACTTTGCTAACACGGCGAAATTAACCATATATGTACTAAAACTGACTACTACTTCACCACATTTTAAGAATAATTTGACGATTTACAATTAGACACTGTAAGTGACGTAATAACGTACATATTTTTGTTAATTTTCAATTAAAGTTAGCTTCACGCTGTATCCCGCATATTGTAGGGTAGGCAGAGGGAACCTTGCGTTAAGACTAATGAAATTAATTCATCACTTTAAGCCGAATTTTCGAGTCATTGCATGTTCAGGGGCGAAATTCAACGCCACGCTTTGCCTTGTTACCAGATCCAATAAATGAAAATGTTAATAAACAATATATTACCATTCCCCCGCGAGAGAATTGAGCCCAAAAACCGTCGTTACAAGCACACACTTGTGCCACTGCGCGACGATGGCCACATTATAAGTTTTAGAACAACAACTGCAGTTATAATAAAATCGATTTTCTAAGCTATGAACTACAATACCTACGGCTAAATTGTCAATCCGGCCAACTCAGCAACAATACAAGGTTGATTGACAGGCAATTCAGGTGGTAAATAATAGTAGGAAACTACCCTCAACGATCGCTCAGGGAGATTTGCATTACTGCCACGAGGTGTCACCTCCTTGTCAAGCTTATTCAAATTGAGTGTATTAAATGGAACACGCGCCCCGAAGACGAACGTCGTATAATATGAAAATGTCGGGAAAATTCAAATAAGACGACTGAGAGCTTAATTAAAAATAAACTATACGGGATTATACGATAAAGAGCTTTGAGCTTTTCTTTTACTCTGCTTTTCACACATTTATAATATTAGTAAAAATTTATATTTACATTTTGTAGACAATGCTATGGCAGCAATATTTTGTTTATATGAAGGAATAAAAATAATAAGCTTCTCAAGCAATTATAAGCTTCACCGCATATCGCTTTAGTTTGTTGGTAGGCAGAGGGAACCTAGCGTTAAGACAGTCCGTTCCCCACTTTCCACCGCATTCTCAAAACTGTGTGTTGAGCGGCACACTTTGCATTGTTAACAGAGCGAGGAACTGAAAATATCATATTATTAATTTCTCTAAATGGGAATCGAATCCACAACCGTCTTTTATCTTACATGTAAATAAATGATCACATTTATATCAACATAGAGTCTGTGACGTATATTTATAACCTATTTCAAAATAACTCGAATTTTAATTGCGTTAAGCAACACTTGTCGGTATAAAACATATAATTATAAAAACGTCAGTTCAATAAAAAAAAACTCTAAAGTAAGTAATCATTTATTCCGTTACTATGTCAATAACAATTACTATTATATATACAACCTTTTACGCGAACACGAATAGGATGGTATAAGAAGCAAAAGATCATAAAAAGCTTTGACAAGTCTTTCCAATCTCATAACAAAAGACACAAGAGACGCTATACTGAAATGATATTACGGAAATAACCACAGATCCATATTTTATTTAGAATGAACTATACTTTGTCTTTTTCGTTATCATTCTGCCATCCATTTTGACATCAACGTTTCATTTATATATTTAATTTGTTTAATAAACCCGTTTAGACTCATCCTTTACATTTTTTTATATTTATGGTTCCGAAAAAATAACGGTAGTAAGACGTTTTTGTTTTCGGCTTATCGCTATATCCCGCATACAGAAGAGTAGACAGAGGGAACTTAGTATTAAGATGCTCTGTTCCCAATTTTCCGCCGAAATCTAAAGGCGTTGCATATTGAGTGGCGCTGCGTTGTGCCTCGACACCGGAGCGAAGAAATTAAAATATAAATTTAAATAAATATTTCATTGCCTCGAGTGGAGGTTGAACCCACAACCACCGCGATTACAGTCACATACTATGGACACAAGCCCCTACGCCATGACTGACCTGGCAGTTACTAGCATTAAGATGTTATTAAGCTTAATTCATTTCACTGAACTAAAAAATTCGGAGCTTCCACATAACATTCTATAGTTTTAAAACGGAAAATGTTTACAGTTAAAGAGTATTGCTGCAAATAAATAAGTGGGAAAAACGCGTTTTTATTTCGTAGCGGGACGAATAGTAGTTGGCTGAGTTCCAAACATCGCGACCCGCGGGACTCGCAACCGGCGAAACTACGTACCGAGGACGCCAAGTCAATATTTGTGATGCTATTTAGCTGTCCACATCTTTTTTTGGACTTAATGCTGTTGACCTGGTATGGTCTTAACAGCATCACCGGACTGGATCTGTCCACATCGCTTGCTCACAATATTTATAGGTGCACTCTCTCTCTCTCTCTTTCTCTCTCACACACACGCACTCTTGCATTTGTTAAACCCTAAATGCTAGTAATATGTTTACACTTATCCTTTTATGATTTTTATGAAGTAAACTCCCTTCGTTTTGCTGTCTAATTTTCACCTGTTTAGATTCATTGGGTACTGAATAGAGAGATGGCAGAAAATCTAATACTTATTTTAGCGTTACCACACCAGAAAAAGCGGATAAGTGGACTTCGATCTCAGAGCCGTCAGGTGCTGTCAAGCATTTTCCAGCTATAATAGAATTAATAATCTCGAGGAATTTTAAAAAAAATATATATACGTAAAATGATATTAAAAATATATTGTAAAAATAAGATATAATTTTTCTATTCCGGACATCAACCACACGTTTGGCTCGTAAAATCCACACCCTCATTTGATTATCACACCACGAACGTAAGTGATATCATAGGAATATTCTCCAACATATTTTATCCAAATGTTCATAGTATTGACATCGTTCCGAACTAGCTAGCATATAATATTAAGTTGTACCTATACTAAAACAAATATAACATTCATAATTAAGACATAATTCCACCATTACTAATGGGACCTATGTTGAACAAGCTTACCTCATAGGAAAGAATGAGAATCGTCTAGATCTACTCGCATTAGCATAATTATACACAATAACAAAACACAAAAAAATATATTTTACTTTAAATGTACCCACGCTTATTTTACATAGATTCGTGGCGCAGGGGCACAGGCGTGCGACTGTGTGTAAACACGTCAGATTGGGGGTTTGATTCCCACTCGAGGAAACGAAATATCATGCTTTCAATTCCTCGCTTTGGTAACGAGACAAAGCGCGGCATTGAGTTCCGCCACTCAACACCCAATGTCTCCAGAAATCGAAAACGAAAGTGTGTTAATGGTTACGCAGTGTTTTAACTATGTTCCTAGGTTCCTTCTACCTACCTTGCAATGTACGGGATACAATATGAAGCTTATTTTACATTACGTGAAAACTACCTAATTTAAGGGTTTCTTAAACAACAGAATCCTTTTAATTTACGGTACACAAGATTCGTGAAGCTATTTACCTTAACTGGCACGTTTAGAAGCCATAAACAACAAAATGAATTGTCGAAGTTAACTTTAAAAAAACTTTCTTCACGCGAGGAGAATATAATACAAACTTTTACATTGCTCTTGTTTAAATACAACAACGGGTACTGATAGCATATTCATTATATTTCCACATAAAACGATTTTCTTTTTTGGATCTTAGAAAATCCGAGAGAAAGAAGATACCTTACATGTCAGTTTCAAAATACCATAAAATTACCACATGGTCGTTTTCATTAGAAAACAAAAATATTTTAGTTGGTTTAAGAAAAACAACTGTGTTGTTGAAGAAATGATGAATTAAAAAACATGAGTTCATTAAAATTACTCATCTTTATAAAAGAAAAAAACAAGCATAGGACTTTAAAGTATTATTCGTTTATTATCTATACGAACTCGCATGAATAGGCTTTGTGGAAGCCCGAAGTGGAGGTGAGGGTCGGTGCGATGTGAGACATTTATTGAGAATGAGAGTGACGCTTACATCGACGCATCTCGTTTGAATAAATCCAAAGAGAAGCGCTTCTAAATCTCATACGAAAATCTTTTTGTCACTAATATACAATATCCATTTCCTTTTCAACTACATACATATAACGTATATAAAACAAAACATTTGTAATTTAATTTTTGTACAATTTCTATAACGGAATATAGCTTCTATAACGGAATATTCTATAACGGAACTCTATGAAGGATAATCTAGAAATTAGCAATTAATTATTCCACAAGTGTGGCCACTAATGCCAGCATCAATCTGATTAATTAATTCGTATCCTAAGGGTGATGTGCTCTCTGATATTATTAACGTAATAGACAATCATATAAACGTAATAGACACTGAACGAAGTTGGATTCATAATATTTATTATTATAGTGACATGTGAGCTACAAAAATTATATAAATTTCAAATATTTATTTATCGTAATTCAATTGAAAAATTCGTAAATGTTTGATATAATTTTTTTTACATTATTTAGTACATATATCTTTTCTTGTTATACTTATTATTTAGAAATGTTATTACTTTGTCTTTATTTATTTTCGTCTCGTATTAAAAAAGTTCATGTTGTGTTCAAACTTCATGTTGCGACTTGAGACACGTGTTAGTTATATTTCAAATAAACCAGAACAAAAAAAATATAGGGATGGCTTTATATTTGGATTCTAGTTTATTTGTCTATGCTTAGGTAAATATTATTAAAGTTTTACACTTTTCGAATAATTATAATAATTCGTGATATTTTTTTTTCAGTAGTACGTTTTTTATGAAGCATTCAAAAGAGACTCAATTCTTCTTAGTATTTTTAGAGTATCCTCTTAATTTTTGTTACGATGATGATTTACAACCGTAAGTAGGTTGTAAATCGACAAACAAATAAGCGAAAAGACTTTGACAAATTAAGATAAAGAAGTAAGCCGTAAAATTGTAAACAGAAACAATATGAAGAAATGAATCGTTCATCAGAAGAAAGTGTTATGTAAATTGCTAAGATTAACTTTATCGCGTTACATTCCCCGCCTCTAGCCTCTAAGCTGCCTCAAGGTAATGTCGCAAGGAAGATTTCATGATTTCCACATAAATTGAAACGAGATTCGAGCCCCTAAATTAGAAACTACAGGGAACCAGAAACATTGCTTATATAATTTATCTTTCGCGTTCCTACTCCTAAGGCTTTTATGTCACATCACAGGAATTTAAAATATTGTCAAAATATACATTTTGTAAACTATATAGGGAAAACTTAGAAAGCGATCACAACCATTGCATTTGACATGAGTGAGTGACGTACACTTCTAATCCTGTAGTAGCACTTAAAATCCATTTTGTGAAACATCAATAACAGCCTAAGATCCAAGAGCCCATAGACCTACATTATTTTACCAAAGCTGAAATTTTGAGGATCGTTAGTCTAATAGGTAGTTAAGACAGTATGCGTACTCACTAACTTGAAAGTGGGGCTCTTTTAGAGTTAGCGCCAAATAAAGATCTCTATCTGGGAGGATGGTTGAGCCATCGGATGAGTGTTTATAACGGGTAATAAAATAGTCCGTAAATAATATATGTAAAATTAAACCTTGCTTAACGTAGTTTACCCCAATTTTAAACAACTTTTAGAACATTTGTTAGGAGTAAAGGGTTTGATAATAATTAATATACTTTTTTTACATTTCTATTAAAAACATATTTAAATACGAGCGTTGCTACTTTAACATAGTTGAGCGTGTACCTTAAGTTGGCTACCTCCGAAAAGGCCCCACTTTCAAGTTAGTAAGTACGCATACAGACTTTTTATTAATTTATTGGGGTAAGCAAACAGTGCACATACATGTTATGAAAAGCATAACAAAATATAGCTTTGCTAAAATGATGTAGGTCTGGAGACCCTAGAATCTCAGTTTATCATTTAAATCTTTCAAAATCGAATTGGTTTTGGAGTTTCTATATACAGGTTGATCTGATGTGATAAACCTTGTACACAAATGTGTTGTAAGAAATGTTCAACAGTTGGTCACAAAAATATTAACTATACCAATAAAAAAATCGTAGTAAGAAACCTTAGCATAGGCTTGGCTTTACTAGCTACATATTTAATTACTTTTTATAGCGAAACAAAAAGCTTTATCGAGAATTGGGTAGTTTTTTGGTAGTTGTAGGTGGAATCAATTGCTGATTTGAAAGCAAGTAAAATATCGCATAAATTACACAATACAAATAAGACATTAAATGGTCTCAAATATAAAAAAATAAAAGTAAGCGAGATGGGTATCTTCTATCTAACACTAATTCAAGAAAATCTATTTAAACAAGAAAAAAATAAATGACAAACTATTATTTATGTTTATAATAAGACGATACGTCGAAATCGCATTAAATAACTTATTTAAAAATATAAAATTTAATTTAGTAAAAACATATACTAGAGATATTCTCGAGATATCTGACTGGCTTTATAAAAAAAATGAAGTGGCTTACCCAATTAGGACGGTGGGTTCCGCCTAGTGTCATTTGTCAGTAAACGAAAGACCGCTTAACGAGCTCTTGCTTTATACGAACGACATGCGATGTGATATGTTACATCATGTTTATGAAAGTTTACTTATATTATACAACTTAACGTTGACGAGAATGGGATTCATTTTTAAAATTAAATTTTAAATGTAATTTTAAAATGTTTAAGACAAATACGAAAGAAAAATTTTCTGGTTATGTATAATTTTTGGAAATTTATATGTAATTCTTAATGGAGAGTTATATGTAATTCTTGTTACTATTACTAACTATTAGATAAATATTTCTAAGCCAGTCATGGTGCAGGGGAACAAGCGTGCGACTGTTAACATGACAGGTTGTGGATTCAATTTCAAGAGTATGAAACATTAAATATTTTCATCTCCTCGCTCTATCTTATAACAAGGCAAAGCGCGGCATGATTTCTGCCACAATACGCAATGCCTCCCTGGGAACGGAGTGTCTTAACACCAGGATTTTTTATACAGTTATTTGTATCCGGTATAAAAAATCTAGGATGTTTTATACCAGATACAAATACTATGCTTTATATTCTTTATCTAACATAATATACGCTAATAATATATTTTATTACAAACATCTAACAATATAACAATTTCAAATTTAATCAAACAAACAAAATATTATTCTATTAACATAAAAATAAAAAAATAAATATATTTTTTTTTAAACGTCGATAAGTAGTTTTTTTTTAAACGTCGTCGATCGTCGTAATTATTAAATGTCGATAAAATTTCACACGCCACTTTGTGGAATTATACACCCATTGGAAGAGCAGTTTTATGACGGTCCTAAATCACGCAATACGGTCGCTCTGATGGATTTCTAACTTAAACCCCATAAATACTTCGATATGAATTTGGATTCAGCGCATGTGGGTCAATGGCGCTGTGAGATTTTATGATCCTAATTTCATCGGCTTCGTTGCTGTGCTGAACGCGCCTGATAAAAGTGGAAACCGCGGAACGGGAACGATATACGTAGTACAAAATTGGTATTATATACCACATAATAAAATGTTTTATTTTTTTATTTCAGTTCTATCTATGATTTACTATCCGCCGATCAAAACAGAGGGATGTTGACGTATATGTGTGCATATATATGAGTGTCTGTATGTCTTCTATCTGTGGCTCCGTAGCTCCCAAACGGAGGAACCGATTTTGATTTCGTTTCTTTTTTTTTAAAGGTGACTAAATCGAAAGTGTTCTCAGGCATAATTGAAAGAAATAAATTCTGCCGTTTGAAGAATATCAGCTCTTTCCTATTTAGTTGTTTCCTTACTTTTTAAGGTTTTTTTGTAACAGAAGGTACTTAATTACATTATAACTAATAAGGTAAAACAAAATTTAAGCAATCTATGTATTTATAGTTTATACATTAAATTGATTGAAAAAAGCGAAATATTTATTTCTGTTTAAATAAAAGTATATTTTATGTTTTAATAGTAAATTCGCCTTTAGTTTAAGGTAGTTAATAAATCACTTCACGTATTTGTGTTTCAGTAGTTTTAAAAGTCTGACATGTTAAATTTAAATTGGATTCGTTTTGGTCGCTATACGAAACCGTATGTTATATGCATGGTCTATTTATTTCGAATTCAATTTATAAAAAAAACATGACATTTTTCATTGCTTTGAAACCTTACAGTCACATACATACGTTAATAGATTAAACTAATGGTATAAGCAAAAATATTATTTTATTTTAGTAAGTTTTTGATACTCAGTAGTGAGTGTCGCCGACTTTGTTACACATTAGATCAAAGAATATTTTCATATCTTCATAAATACTAAATATTTCCTCGAATGGGAATCGAACTCCCAACTCATACGTCACGACAGGCCTCAAAGTATAATTCATATTACTTATTGAAAGTAAACTCACATTTTTTACATAAACCTAATTTATCAATATAAAAGAAAAATTCACTTATCTCCTAAAAGCGAGCATTTATGTGCGGATCTCTTTTAATATATTCTCTTAGGGCGCGCAAAGTTATGCTAAACAAAAACAAAATATGGAAATATTTTTCAGGAGTGAGATAATTTTGCTGTAACATTGTCCGCGTACCAAGCGTCGTGATTTCGGGTCAATGTTCACGAAAACTCCTCCCTAATTACTCTTTAAGGCGACATTTAACGATAAAAGGTGAGGCCCGATTCGTGCTTCCGAATTAATGGACTCGAATAAGTCAGACAGTGATGTCTTGACGTCGCAACTGATGAATTATAACGCTATAATTATAATTTCAAAGGGTTGTAAACCTAAATTTGTCTTTGAGTAAAAATAGTCTTATTAAATTAAGAGATAGGGACAGAATTGAGGTTGAATTTTTTTGCTGAAACGTATAAAATACTCGTTTTAGATAGTAGTATTATGAGTAATAAAAAAAATATTTAATAATATTAAGTGTTTCGTCATTTTATTCGCTAGTTGGCAGTGACAAAAATACTCCTTGAAGGACTTTGCCACTCTAGTGTACTAAAAATTGATCACATTTATATAAAAAATCGATAATATTTTTCGATAAGTAAAAATATTCACACATATGATCTAACATTAACTAAGTATCACGTTCAGTTCAACCATATATTTAAGTATCAACGTTGCCAGATGTCCTGATTTTAGGCCATAATTCAAATGTCCCAAGCGGGACAGACCTGTCCGCTTTTCGTAGTCATTTCACGCACTTTAAGAATAATTTTTCATGATATATTTTTCTAAATAAGTTACTAACATTTCCTGAGATAAAAAAAACCTGCTTTTCCCCTACACGAAACGTGGCAAGGCTGGTAAATTTGTACTAACGACTGAAACTCGGCTTCGCCCGCTTCAAATTGTAAATTACAAAATCTTTGCATAAACTGTGGTTTATGTTTTTTAATCTAAATCCGTTTAGTAGTTTTAGCGTGAAAGTGAAAAAAAAAACGTCCATCCTCAAACACTTTCACATTTATAACATTACATAAATCTTCAAACTTATATAGATATTTCTTCAATGATCTCTCTATTCTTCTTCAACAATTATATCATTATAAAATTAAATTTGTTTTCAAAGTGTATTAAGTTTATTCATTAATTTATAGCGACTGATGTATTAAAACTTAAGTGCCTAGAACAAAAATAGCCAAGGCGATCAATACGGCACACCTAGTCGAACTATCGCCATCACATGTACCTATATGACTAATAACGCCGCACCTTGTCATATTCCGTAATAAACTGGAAATCATTTATTAAGGGAACCTAGTATTAAGACACTCCATTCAGCATTTTTCGCCGAATTTTTTGGGGCATTGGGTGTTTAGTGGCAAAAGTCAACGCCGGACGTTTTGCCTTGGTGCCAGAGCGAAAAAATACAAATACTTATTAATAAATTAATTCCCTCGAATGAGGATCAAATCCACAACCGTCGCGTTACAGTACAGTTACAACTTTATGTCCCTGCGCCATGACAGCTTTTTTAATAAATAATCTAATAAAATCTTTTTATTTTGTTTTATTTATTTATTAAAAACAACATACATTTATTCGGGTATCACAAACATATTTTAACTATTGGCTTAGTGTAGCTTTACTTATAAGCTTTCACGGCATGATATCTGATGAGATACGATCTGTTTCAAAAAATTATATCACATTAAAACGAGATTTACAAAGAAACCCTATTCATAATAACTAAGTAAGTAAAATAAGTATATATTTTATAACTGGCACTTAATTTAGTAATTCGATCAAAGTAAGTTTATAAATTTTATATGGAAATAATTCACTTACTCACAAATATTTACTCAAAGTGATCCGCCAGTACAAAACCGTACAACCAATAGTTGATTCCATTGAAATTTCTGAATATATTTCAGAAATTACCAACAGTAAAAGCCCGTATAAATTGAAAAAGCTTTCAACCTTTTGGGCCTGAATTTTATATTAACTACTAGTAAATAAAAATATTTTTTGAAAAAAATAATAAATTCGCTTAATAAAACAACCAAAATACGAGTATGTACTCACATTCACATCTCAGAATAACATTTAAAAGTTGAGTTGAGTGGTGTCCTAATGAGAAAATATCTTGTCATTAAAAATCAAATTATTAAACACCTGTAGGCATTTTTTGTTATAAATATGAAAGATTGTGATGGATCTGGAGTTCTAATTTCACGCAAAAGCTACTGAACCGATTTAAATTAAACTTTAGAGTAATAAAGTTTATACGTCAGAATAAAACATATTAGGCAAACATACAGGCAATTGCCAATTGTGCAAAGATTTTGCATAATTTGGCTATAATATAACAATAAGTATAAGCGAGCGAAGCCGTGTTTGGTTCGCTAGTATTATATGCTTTAAAGGAGGCTTTAAGCCATTAATCTTACAAAAAGCGAGTGGGCATGTTGCCGGAAGGTTGGCGGTTAATAAACGATGTCGTCTATCCCTTTATTCAACTTTTTGCTTAAAGTCAGCTAAGTCGTATACATTCATTCAAGTTTATACATAAATCAAGTTTTAATTATTAAATTATATAATTTAATAAAAAAATATAGTATTCACGATTTAAATATAGTATATATAATTTGAAATATATTTGATTTATTACACAAATTCAAAAAAAAAATTAAAATAATATAAAATTATGGCATTATTCATTGTTATCACTATAATTCAGTTCCTACAGTTTAGTTCTAGTTATGAATTAAGAATGTGACAGGTGAGCAGAAATGACTCCTGCAAAGGCAGATTACAATCTCTTATGGTAATAGTAACACACTACATTTATATTTAATGTCAAAAGTGACAACAAGAATAAACTATACAATAGTAAAAACGTTGGGGTATAGTTATATGTTATGACAACAAAAAAACATAATCGTTGGATATTTTTTTTTCAAAGATTTTTTCTGAGACAAAATAATCTATATTGTTATTTAAACATAAAAAACCACAACAATATTGCCTCTCGAATGAAATATCACGAGGCTTACTACGTAAAAATTTAATTAAGTTAGCTCACAGGGCACAATTCCCTTAAAACAACAAAGACGATAAATGGTCCCAAATGATTTCGTTTAAGCTCCACGGGACATTTTTACGAATGTCAGTTGTCATTTTTTATGAGTGCGCCGTATAAGCAAATATATTTATTCGAGTCACGCACTTTTGTACGCTCACAGAGCTCATGGAAATGAGAAAATATTTCTACTAATTTGAAGCAATTTGTTAAGTACAATTGCTTTATGTAAACGTGGATTATTTTTGTTAATATGAATAATCAAAATGTAACAGGCACAAACTATTAGATACCAATAATTAATACAGTAATTTTCTTAAATTTAAATAACACTAATATCCCTCTAATTTAAGGCAATAGAACATGTATTTTTTTTAACTTCACGCTGTATCCCATAACCATAGTAGCAGAGTACAAGACACTCCACTCTCCATTTTTAGCCGAATTCTGGAGGCATTATGTGTTGAGCGATGAAACTGAACGCCACGCCTTTACCTCAACACCAGAGAGAAGATTTGAAGATATTTCTGGATTGGCAATCGAACCTACAACCTGTCGCGTTTACACTCACATGTTTGTGCCGCTGCGCCACGACTGGTCACAACAAGTAAATATAGTTAACTAAACATATTGAGTTATAGGCAAATAGGCACTGGCTTAATTATTAAAAAAAAAACACGAAACAACTTATTTTCCGCGTACACCTAGACTCAACAATTCACTGCAAAAAAATCTCTTTGAAATTTACTACTGTCTAAAATTTCCTAGTCCGGTGAAACGCAAAAATTCTTTCATAATGTGGGGACTTACCACTTGACTCGTAATACGCCTCGGGTCGTGCGAGCATGTCGCTTAGAGACGGTAACAAGCATTTTATGTCTCACAATCAGCACTATTGTTCATACTAGCCTTTTATGCACAAAGACATTTTGCAAATACCTGGCTGTCCGTCCTTTAGAAGCGTCAGTTGACTCGGGCGCCGTTGAATACTGTTTAACGTTCCTTTCATAACTAAAAGTATTTTAGTCCATTGTAGATGGTGCTATTGTCTGGGGATAATGTTATTTTATAACTACATTTTCTGTTAGACTTATTTACTAATGTTTCAACAGAATACTTTATGTTCTTAAAAAAATTGTTATATTTTTTTGAAACTTGAAATAAATTGAGGAAAATTATATAAAATATTTTTTTGTGAAATGAGAAGAAAACGTAATTTAAAATAATTACAGGTTTCTGCAACAGGACTAAAAAAAGCGTCGTATAACAAAATAAAAGTCACTCCAGGTAGGTAGTATTAGGAATGAGCGCATGACTGACGCAGTGACTGTAGTTCTGCGGTTAGTACTGTCTATCCATGCATTGTGATAACTGAGAAGGCTAACTGCATAAGTAATCAAGTAAAAATAAAAACCTATTTAAATAACGATTATTTCTTTCCACTTATAGCTAGTTCGTTTGTTTTATAGCTTTATTGTATCCCGCACAATGCACGGTAGGCAGAGTGAACCTGAGATCCTAGTGTTAAGACACTCTTTTGAGATTAAGACACTACCGTTCTCTACTTTCGGCCGAGTCCTGGACTTATTGCATGGTAAGTGGCGTTGAGTTTCGCCACTTACCACGCAATAAGTCTAGCATTTGGGCTTTGTCTTGTTACCAGAGCGAGAAAATGAAAATATTTAATATTTAATTGCTTCAAGCGGGACTCGAACTCACAACCTGTCGTGCTTACAGTCGCACGCTTGTGCCACTACGCCATGAATACCTCAGAATTATTTTGGTTCTACAAACAAGAGTATAACATCTAAAAGAATTATACACACGAATAAGATGTACTCTCTTTGAATAGAAGCAAAGTAAATAAAGTAATTAAGATGATAAAATTAAACAAAGTTTTTCTTTTGAAAAAAAAAAATCTCTTAATCACCGCAAAACCTTTTGTGAGGAAAAAATTTAATGTATTCTTTTCAACTCACTAAGCGCTCCAGTTTTATAAAAAGGGGAGAACGGGGCCGGTTGAGAAACAAAGAATCAGATAAATTGAATTTAATTAAACGGAAGTACTAAGATGTCGCTTCAGAAACTAATAGTTGTGCTCCCTCGGGCGAAACGCAACAATAAGGAGGCACCGCTGTAACATCTACTAAATAGTATACAAATACTTGAACAAACAAAATTATTATTATTGCCAAGTGTTTCTATTAGTGCTACTAGTCCCTTTATTTTAATCTATTAGAAACACTAAATAGAAGTGGAAATTGTTGTTAAATTTGAAATTAATTGTCAGATTTATATTTTATTTACGATTACTCAAAACATATTCAGTAAAGCTGCTAGAAATAATAGCGCAAATATAACAAAATTCCTAATTTTATAATTTTTTACATAATTATTTACATCCCAAAATCAATAATAGGCAAAGCGCGGCGCTGATTTCCGCAACTCAACACGCAATGCCTCCAGAACTCGGCGGAAAGTGGGGAACGGAGTGTAACTTAACACTGGGTTCCCTCTGCCTACCTTACTGTGTGCGGAATACAGCGTGAAACTGATTAGATTTTACATCTCAAAATCAACTAATATTTATAATAATCAAATAATATATACTCAGTACGTTCGCTTCAATTACACTACAGAATTCGAAATTCCCAAATTACTACCTCAATGCACAATCACTACGCATTCAAATCCATTAATTAAAGCTGCCAAAACCCACCGCAGTAATGATATCGTTATCTCTAGATGATATCCTGTTGTTCAATAACATTAAAAGCTTTCGGTTATTACCAGTATTTTGAATATTATTATTTAAATATTACTGGCAACATGAAATCGTTCTGGTGTTTAGTACGTCGTATATTAAAATTGTTTTTTTTTTACTTAAGACTCAAAAAATCTTCGTGTACAATTTTTTTTAAGCAACTTTTAATATATAAGTCTGGTTATTTGAATACATTTAGATGGTTTTTATACTTTTTATTCGTTAATATTTTTTTTTCAAACATGCCTGTCTAAGAATTATCCAAGAATTATTACGACAGTATAACTTTTGGGATCTCGAAGCAAAGTTTATTCAACAAATTTATATTCAATTTTTGAATGACATTTTTTAAGAATCTTGTCACGACGCTAAAATATTCACTTTAGCGTCTTGATAAGAGACGCTTTAGCCCGTATAGGGTCGGCAGAGATAACATAAAGTCAAGACACTCTGTTTCCGCCTCCATTTTCCGCCTGATTTTGAGATATTGTGTGTTGGGTGGCGGAACTTAACGCCGCGCTTGGTTTTGCAAGTACACGGGGAAATGAAAATAATAAATTTTCACAAATGGGGATTCAACACGATCACAACTTTTACAGTCAAATGTTGTCTCACTGCGCGCCCCGATAGCACCCAAGTAAGTTAGGTGTTGGTAAATTATTAACTCTGCTAAGAATAATTGTATTGTAATTTACTTGAAGCGGTCTTGACGCAAGAGCACGTATGAAAGTTGGGAGTTCGGTTCCCGTTCGAGAAAGTGAGTTATTTAATATTATTATTTCCTCGCCCTGGTTACAAGCAGAGCGCGTCATTAAAATCTGCTACTCAACCCGCAATTCTTCGAGATTTTGGCGGAAAGTGGAGAACGGAGTGTCTTAACATTACTATATTACCCCTGTCCTCTGTCTGCCTACTCTCATTTACTATGCAGAATACAACATGAATATATTTATATTTATTACCAGAGCGTGCAAAGATATTAAATCAGAAAAGAAAGTAAAAAACTCCGCAAATTAGAAATCTAATCCACGACTGTCGCGTTTACAGCCAGATACCGTGTCAAGACGGCGTCTATAAAATACTAAAATCGAGTTTTATAACATCTCTATTTGTACGTAGTATTTTAATTGAAAGTAATATAGGAGTACATATATCAGAAGATTTCCTCTACCTCTTTACGCGGGTCAAATTAAAGAACGATATCCCAAAAACCTATCTCACAATGTAATGTTCATAACGTACAGCCTTTAGAAAAAATCTTTTTTGGAAGTTTGTTGACATTACTAAATTGTAGATGACATTATTTTTTCTATTTATTATATCTAACTATTTTTCATTTCCATCGATAGCGATGAATAGTGTAGAGGTCAGTTGTGGGCTCGATCGCCACTCCGGGAAATGAAATATTAATTTAAATTTATATTTCTGTATCTTCGCTCTGTTGTCGACGTGGATGCAAAGGGCGGCGTTAAGTTCCGCTACTCATCACGAAATGCACTCAGAATACGACGGAGAATGGAGAACCGAGTGTCTTAACACTAGGTTCCCTTTGCTACCCTGCTGCGTGCGGAATACAACGTGAAGCTGATTGTTTGATTTAATGAATAGTGTCATGTGAGATGTCGTTGGATAAGTACTCAAAAACAAGGTTTAGGTCCCTGTCAGTCGTATAAGGGCTTGTTTATATCCTATTATTTTTTTATTGCTACGCAGTCGGATTTATGTTTTTTATAATTATGTTTCTGGACCCTTTTGTTCCCCAAAACAAATTTCATGCAAGTTATTTTTCATTTTACAAAATTTTAATACCTTAATGTTTTACGTTAAATTACGTAAACATCTACGTATACTATAAAAACTCTCTCAAATGTGATGTATTTTTTTTACATAAACCGTACGTACGAGTTTGTATAGAAAGTAATGTAGGCTATTCCACGAGTGGATCGCATTTTGAATGTTTTGTGAGCACTCAGTGATAACTTTATTTAGGTTGAAATATGAAATGAACTCTTCTTTTTTCATATTTAAAAGCAATGAAAAATTAGAAAGCTCAAAATCTATGGAACTACGATTTTTAAGAGTGAGAGATCGCTATGAAGTTAATAAGGATCTGGGACAAGTTTCCTTATGTTTGTATACACAAGTATATTATATATGTAAGTAATAATTAATCCTTAGCTGAGGGCGAATATTTTAATATGTTGCCATTATTTGTAGAATGTACAACATTTCAAAAAAATTGTAAACAACACTCGATCAACAACATACCTATTAACTATATAAATAAAAAGGTGTAAGGTACTGTTTTGTTATGAAGAAATTTTAAATGTAGACTTAAAAGTCACTATGATCGTGTTCATATGAATTTATTGTACCTAAAAAAAAAAACTTCCTCTTCTAATAAAATTTGAATCTACAATTATCACGTTTAGTCAAAGATGTCAAAATTATTTTCTAAGTAAAGACCTAACGTCCTTAGCTATAATCAATTATACTGTACTTATAAATTACCCTTCTTCAAAAAGTTTGCTTTGAACATAATTTCGCGAAGTTGCGGAATTTGAGATCGTCGAATAAATCTCCCGGCGGCATTTCAAGACTAATTTAAGTTTCCATTTACAGAGTACGTTTTATGTTTCAAAGGATTTGTTCGACAATATCTTTGAAGGAGCCCACAACAAGGCGCCAAGGCCGCTGTAGAGTGGCCGTTGTTTTGTTTTGCTATGACGAAGTAAGGAGAAAACGGAATTAATTTTACGCTAGCTGGCTATTGTTTGAAATCAGATATCTTACTTGTTAATACTTCAAAATAAAGCCAAGATTGATATTTGGAAATTAAACGAATAGGGGCGCTGAAGGGAGTTCAATTCTTTATATTACAGTTTATTAATAAATCAGGAATACAGGATACACTATTGTTTTAATCTAAGTGTAAACAACTTTTTCTAAATATTGACATACATATCTATGTTGATATTTTAATGGAAACTGAAAATGAAAATAGTTCTTGGAGTTGAAATATGAAATAATTTATTAATATTATAATAGATTTATTCTATTGTTAGGAAACATTTTTGTTTTAGTTATTAAGGTAGACGTATCTATCTACGTACGTATTTATTTGAGTGAAATTTAAACTGGATATTTTGTATTTTGTTTTAATTAGTCCGTTATACCATATAATACCTATAAAGAATAAGGACTAACTATATAAACTATTTTTGATCGACAAAATATAGACAAAAAATAAATACGACTATCTAACCATATATCACATTGTGATATACTGTATGTGTCAAGTTAAAAGAATAATTGAAATTAAATTAAATTAAATCAGCGTCACGACAGCGTGATCATACAGATGCTGCGCACAGCAGGGCTGGCAGAGGGAACCTAGTGTTAAGACACGGCGTTCTCCAAATTTTTTGAGGAATTGCATGTTGTGTGTGTGGCGGGACTCAACGCTGGGCTTTTGCCTTGGATAGAGAGAGAGAAATGAAAATATTAGTAAATAATAAATCATTCCATCGAGCACCCACAACTGTCGCGTTACAGTCACAACCTTGTGCCTCTGTGCCACGACGGCCTCACAAAAGAAAAATGAATCACAATTATAAAATCATCCAAAAGTTGCCAAATGTCAAACACAATTCACACTGTTTCATAAAAGGTCGCAAAATGAATTCTAATATAAAATAATTCATTTATCATATGTTTCACTTACAAGTAAATAACTTCTAGTATAAAAAATTTAAACGTTTATGCCTGATAAACGATTTATATATTTTAAAAATATTTTTTTTATTGATAATTTATAACGCAAAAAACAGTTTTCTGCAAAGAATTTTTTGGGAATACTATGATATTTTTATGTATATTTCCCATAAAAATTGGGAGCACATTAGATTAGAGATGATAATCTGCGAATCGCGTACTCTGTACTCAGTTGTAATTACTGAGGACCCCGACTCATTTACGGTTAGTCTAATTGCTTTCGCTTAGCTAAGATTATATGTTCACTCTGCTGGCACAACGTACATATACATGTACATAACGTGTATTTTATATAAATTCATTTACATTTATATAATATATCCTTTTAAATCCATAGGGCTATTAAATTTAACTTAGTTTATCGAATTTTATATATGGACTTAATTATTACTTTTTATTTGTATTTGATCCTACTGTATGATTAATGCAATAGTTACTAACTTGTATAAAAAAATCATCATCCCAGTTCTTAAACTTGTGTGATTACGTTTTATTCTCGTGTCCACGAGCTTATAGATATGAGATTATAACTTAGTCTTAGAACCTCCTAGTATTTGTAATTTCAGATTATAGTTAAAAGAAACAGAAAACAGAAAATATTCATTGTAAAAGATGTATTTATTACCTTCATCCTTCATTACAATACCGGCGTATTGTCGATACATGAATAATGAATGTTGTGCTTAACATAGTTTTTATCATAAATTGTAGATTGTAAACGTTATGGAAGTTGACGTGATCTACATTATTTCTATTTTAAATCACTTATTTTAAATAAAAATAAATTAATAAATCATTATGATTGTAAATGTATATGATACATATAATTTTTACCTAACTGCAGGCGAACTGCACTGCCAGATAAATGATCTCAGAACCAAAGCAACTAGCAACAATAATTGTTATACTTATTAAGAAAACGTATAAGTAGCTGAAGTAGAGTGATTTGAACCAGCGCCTGTTGGAAACCGGCCAAGCGCTCTGACCATAAAACTATACGTTCTCATCAAGCCGCGTCGAAATTCCTAAATTTGGAATAACATTGAACACAAAATATTTAACAATTATAATACGTTCCATACTTGTTTATAAATATAATTTGAACATGGGTACATTATATTTATATTATCTTATCGCGAGACACATTTATTTGTGACGGCGCTATCAGGCTGGGTCGGAGACATCAACAGTAATGGAGGTCTCGGCCTTCGATTACACCTAACAAGGGTATATTGCCGTTATTTGTGGTGTACTACATAAAACAATATAGCTATGATGTTTAATGAAAAAATGTTGATTTTGTTGATACACTTTATTATCTATAACGTTATACTAATATAGTGATAGAGAATTTTGTCTAAAGTAGATTTAAAAGTTCGCATTATAAATAAAAAGCTATCACTTATGTGTATAAGTTGGGGACCGGAGTGTCTTTACACTAGATCCCTTCTGCCTACTCTGCTATATGCGGGATACAGCGTGAAACTTATTGAGATTTATTTTTTAGCTAAGTGTATTCTATATTTTATGTATATACCACATTTTGTATTTTGCACCCAAATTCGGAATATTAAATGTAGAGTAACACTTCTCCCTACAGAGATGCTAACAACATATATAAGTTGTAACAAGCGTATAAGAATT